>JBBPBX010000311.1:0-22715 GCA_038048925.1 Garcialebias charrua
GTTTGTGTTCCTCAGAAAGAAACCAGACAACAGGTCTCCTGCAGCGCGAGACCGGAAAAGAGAGATAGGCGTTGACATTAGTCCCCCCCCCCACACACACACCTAGTTGATTTCGTTTTGTAAACCAGATTTGGTGAATTGAGCCTCGCGCATTTCTACATGCGCACCTGCAGTCAGCGTTACTTGGTGGCAGGTGGACGCTGTTCTGCAGAGCGGCGAACCCCGTCCTCGGCTCTGGTTCTTCACCAGTCTGTCACACGGAGCTGCCTCCAGAAAAGGTTAAAGGTTAAGTGTAATGAGGCGGACAGCAGTCATGTGACGTCTGCAGCCAGCGGGAGGCTGCTCTGTGACATTTGCATTGTGGACCGAGCAGCATGGCTGCGGTCGCTTCTGTTGGTTACGCACAGTAAAGAGAGCACACGTTGCATGAACCAGTGTGTTGCACTGCTGCTCGTCACGTTCAAAAGCAGCTCCAGACGAGGCGCAGACTCCTGCCACAGCTGGATAGACCAGGTTGGACAAGTCCGTCACCTTGAACACATCCAGTAAGCAACAGGCCTGAGCTGTGGTTGGTACTGGGTGAGTGCTGGTGACCTCGTGAAGACCAGTGTCTGAAAACTTCAACAAGTGTTCAAGGCTCTCACCTCACCCTGTCCCTTCTTCAGTCAATAGCTCTAAAGGTATTGTTTTAAACCTTTAATCAATATTTATATTGAATGTCGAGCAAAATCATTTTCGATTTTAGAGAGTGTGTGAGGTAGTTGTGCTTTTTAGTAACATAATTTAAGGCGCAACAGGCCAAGTGTGTTGGAAAAAAGCAGATAAGATTTGAAATGTCTACTCTTAATGTACATATTGTCCAACATAAAGGTCATAGTACTGCTATAAATTAGTTGATTTTACAAATCTGCCCAATTCAATGAGCAACATTGAAATAAAAAATATAAAAGGAATGTACAAAGTCTCAGCTCTGTCTTGCTTGGATCCATCCAGCTGAAGCACAACGCCTTTTATTGACTAAATGTATAAAATATGAAAATTATTGATTGATTATAGTTTAGAGCAGAGGAAATACCACATATTTGTTTCGTTAATGTATTTAGTTTTGTGTGGTTGTGGCAAAAGCAAGAAGCGTCTGAGCTGTACCTGGTCCGCCCTCGGTGCTTGCACAGCATGGCTTTAAGGCGCACGGAAGCACAACTCGTACCTCAGGTTATCTCACTACCAGATACTCTGCAGTAAAGGAAACGACCAATAACATAAAGTGTTTCCTGCAGGTGCATGCTTCTCTTCTATTTAACCTAAACTAAAAAATAAACCTGGAGTCATCTTTAGTACTAGTACTTCATGATAACAGGATATAATATTTAACAGTTTTAAACAGATTTCTGTTGAGGAAACTGTAGTGAGATATGAAAATGTTACATTTTGGCTGCCTTAAGCTCCTGTTTAGGCATTTTTGACTAATGCCCCATTTGTAAGGCCCCTTATCAGCCAACTCTGCACAGCCCTGCTCAGCATGGCTCAGCCCTGCTCAGCATGGCTCAGCCCTGCTCAGCCCTGCTCAGCATGGCTCAGCATGGCTCAGCTCAGCCTGGATTTGCACCTGCACTTTAGGACTCCAATCCAACTCCTGCTAATGAGAGTTCTGTGATGAGTTAAACTCAAAGCAGTCTGCTCCTCAGATTAATAATGTTAAATTATTATTTTTATATATGAATATTTCTATTGCTGCACATGGGCTCCGACGACCCCCGTGACCCTAAATGGAAGAAGCAGGTAAAAGATAATGGATGGATGGATGATTATTTCTGTTCAGGGCCCTGAGACGACTTCTGTTGTGGCTTGGCGCTTCATAAATAAACTGAACTGAATTAAATCTGATGAACCAGAATCCACAAAAACATCTATATTCTCTATATAGAATTTTAAATATAGACATCCTGATGCATGTTCAATAATCCAGGTAGAAACATCTAAAAAGTGAAGTCTGGTCCTCTGGACATTCAAAAAAAAAAAATGTAGAAACATTTTTTTCTTTCATGTGAAAGTCTTTTTCAGTCTGAGGAGCTGAGCTGAATACAGCACCTCAGACTGAGGAAGACTTTCACATGAAAGAAAAAAAAGTTTCTACATTTTTTTTTGTTTTTTTGTTTTTTGAATGTCCAGAGGACCAGACTTCACTTTTTAGATGTTTCTACCTGGATTATTGAACATGCATCAGGATAACTTTATTTTTCTTCATCATTTGATGTGTTTGCACTCACTGTGGTTTTGTTTCTTGCAGACAGATTTTTTTCTTGTATACAGATTATTTTTTCTTGTATACAGATTATTTTTTCTTGTATACAGATTATTTTTTCTTGTATACAGATTTTTTTCTTGTATACAGATTATTTTTTCTTGTATTCAGATTATTTTTTTCTTGTATACAGATTATTTTGTCTTGTATACAGATTATTTTTTTCTTGTATACAGATTATTTTTTTCTTGTATACAGATTATTTTTAGATTTTATTTAGAGTTAAGCTTTGATTTAAAGCTTTAATTTATAGTGCAATTCTCATTTTGTGATTTGTACATCTGTGGTTTAGAATAAAGTTGAACCAAAGGCTATATCTCTTCTTTACACGTGTTTGAGGGAAATAGCCCTGATGATAATTTTGTCTTTTTATGATTTTTCAGCTGAGTTAACTTTACTTAACAGATTATTTAATAAAATCAAAGAGAAAACAGGATTTCATGATAAAGTCGGCACCGTTTATTTATATTTAATCTTCACTGATGAAAAAAAATGAAGCGGGCCGGAAATGGCCCTTGGGCCGCCAATTGAATAACCAGACTGACTAGACGCTCTGATCAGGTGGATCTCAGGAGATTAACATTTTCATACAAACAAGAAGAAAATAGTTGAAGTTGCAACAAGCTAATCAAACCTTCAGGATAATCAAACCTTATTATGCAAAAGTGTAGAGATTTAATAGAAGCTAATGTAACGTTTGTCACACCAGTTTTTGAGAACGAGTTGTTTGAAATAAAAATATGAGCTAGGAGGGAGTCTTTAATAATAATAATAATAATAATAATAATAAATAATAATAATAATACTTTGCAAAAAATAAAAATAAAGTGCTATGTGTTGTCATCATTGTATGTTCCCATGATGAAATTAGTTCTCTGCATTTAACCCATTGCACCTGAGATACACCCAGGTGGAGCAGTGGGCAGCTATGTAAGCACCCGGGGAGCAATTAGGGATTACAGTAGTTGTCTTGCTCAAGGACACCACGACATGTGGGAATGGCGGGGAGTTGATACTGCAACTTTCTGGTCCCAAGTCAGCTGCCGGGCCTCTACACCATCTCAGTTCCTACATGGACTTCCTCACCAACAGACCACAGGCAGTGACAATCAGCAGTCACCTCTCATCCAGTAGTCCTCAGCACCGGTACACCTCAGGGCTATGTCCTCAGTCCACTCTCGTACTCTCTCTTCACTAATGACTGTACCGCAAGGTACAGCTCAAAGGTCATCTTCATGTTTGCTGATGACACCACCATCTTGGGCCTCATCATCTCTTTCTTTAGCTGTTTTCTTTACACTCTGCTCTTTAACTGCTGTCACGTGTGATAAGGTACTTTTGTAGGCTGTAGGTGCACTGGCACCTTGTTTATTGTCTTCAAGCAGGTCCTTTAAAGAGGATAAAGGCTATTGGAATTGTATGGGTGAGTACTGGTTCTGGTAGTGGTTGCTCAAACATGTCCTGAACATCAAATCAAAATAGTCTGTTTTACATATTTACATTTCTGCTGCCTTACAGTAAGTACATTGATGGGATTTTCCACGTTGTTTAATTTGTCAAAAAGATTAAAAGATGTTCCACTATTTCATTTTAGATTTAGAGGTATTGGGTGTGATTCATTGTAGGCAACATAAACTATGTTGAACGTTAAATTCAACCTACAAACAAAAGTTAATTCATCTGTAGCTGACTGCTTTATCTGCAAACCACCATCATAAAAGTAAACTTGTTTAACTTTGACAAGAGAAAAAGCCGAAGTCTGGACTTGAGTTAGAGTCTTTGCACGTCAACTTTTCTCAGACCAAAGTAAGCCAAAGTTCCTGAGTGTCCCTCTGAGCTGAGCGGCAGGTTTTCTTGTTAATGTGGACCAGTGTCCGGCCTCATGTACAAAGACTTGCGTGGATTTCCTACTGAAAAGTGACGTACGGTCAAATCCAGAAAAGTGTGTACGCACAAAAAAATCCAGATGTATCAAACTGTGCGTACACCGGAATCCACGCACATTCCTTTTGTACATCACAATTAACGTGGAACTGAGCGCACGTGAGACACCTCCCCTGACACGCCTTCATTTACATATGTTAAACAGATGCAAATTACTTCCTGCATGTGTGAAGGACATGTTTGTTTGATCCCTGCGCGATCAGAAATTATTTCTAGATTCAGGAAAATAATGAATTTAATATAATATGAGTGAGGAAAAAAATCCTAAGTAAGAATAGTAATAAAATGTGTTTATCACGCAAAGAACGAGTGATTGTGTGTCGGTATTTGTGTGTGCGCGCACCCTGCTTTGGTGCGCAACGGCTCATCCATTCATTCTGAGTGAAAATATTAACTTTGCGCACGAGTTTATTACCATAATTACTGTAAACACAGAGGAACTTAGATGTTTGGTAGAACATAGATCTTTGTTTATTTAATAGATGATATGAAGAAACGGGTCTGTGCGTCTCAGTGGAGAGTTTTCATGACATGACGTGATGTTGGAGTCTCCAAACGCTGCGCGCGCCACAGCCTTGTGCGCAATCTGTTTGTCTGTGAAGCTTTTACTCTCCTACAAGTTATATATGGTGTACTTTCACGTGTCATTTTGGAGAAATCTACAATAAACGCAGATTATGAATCACCTCCAGCTGCCGTGTAACACCGGCGAGGGTGCGCGCGCGCTCCAAAGCGCGACCACTCAGCCTTTGGAATCATATAGATGAGACATTCCATTGGACATGAATCGGCTTTGTGTGGACTGGACAGCCCTGATCGGCCTGCCAGCTCCCTCAGGAAAGCTCGGGAACAGTTTGATCGCTGCTTCTGCACGCGTTGTGCACGGCTCCTGTGTTGCTCCAGAGCGCAGCAGTGCCAAACTGAAAAATGATTATTTCTGAAAACGGCTGATAAGCCATATCCTAGATCAGAAAATTATATCTGTTTATAAATAAATGCTCTGCGTGTTACACTATTTATTATATCCTCCAGTAAGGCTGAATGAATCCGTTCCTGTTAAATTTATTTTTGGCACAACTTTGCGCGTCCTTTATTTAACTGCGTCATGTGGATGTAATACTTGTTAATCGTGTGTTTGGTGGGAATATTAATCATTTTCACATCATGAACAGTTAATAATAATAATAATAATAATAATAATAATAATAATAATAATAATAATAATAATAATAATAATAATAATAATAATGAATTCAATTTATAACGCACTTTTCATTAATGGAAATCTCAAAGTGCTACAAGGTGCAACAGAATTAAATGTCAATAAAACAAATAATAAAACAATTAAAATCAACAACAGTATCAGCTATGATCAAAAGTAGAATCATGAGGAGTAAGTATGCTCGGTTGAAAAGAAAGGTCTTCAAGCCGCTCTTAAAGTCAACCACAGACTGTGGGGCTTCAGTTTCTCTGAATCACCTGTAAGTGTCGCCAAAGGAACAAGAACCACAGAAACGTGCGTACGCGTGCTCTGGAGCTGGCGTGGAAATGTACCTGGATGCGCACATATTCACGTTCAGTTCAGTTTTGATACATACGGGGTTTTGCGTGGATAGTGACGCACGCAAGGTTTTTGTGCGCACGCACAGTTGATACATGAGGCCCCAGGTCTGAACATGTACAAAATTATGACTTAGTTTAATAATTTAATATCTTGTGGGATGGGTGTAGCCGGGCAGCACGGTGGATCTCTGGTAGAGCTGTTGCCAGGCCGCTGGTTCAAATCCTGATTGGGGACCGTTCTGGATGGAGTTTGTATGTTCTCTCTGTGCATGCGTGGGTTTCCTCCCACAGACCATAAACATGCATATTAGACTGACTGGTAACTCTAAAGGCCGAGATACAGTGAAGCAGACTCCGTATACGCGCGTATATGCCCGTATACGCGCGTATACGGAGCCTCTGCTACAGCTCGGCTGATGTTCTCGCGTAGATTCTCGTGTTTTCGCTCCAAATTCTACGTCATTTCCTCCGTACCGTCACTTCCGATCGTCACTTCCGGTAGTTTTTCGCTCCACGGAGAGGACTCAACTGAGCTCGCTGATTGGTCACTTTGACACGCCTACTGAAATGATTGACAGATTTCAGTCAGCTCAAAGTGAAACCTATCGTGAGCAGCTCGCTCAGACTTCTGCGGTGTTCTGATACGGTCTTTCTACTATATATGTTATAAAAAGTTCTCTCAGAAATAAAAATAATAACAGGGAGTGCTTTTCCTGCAGCCCACAGCCCACCACAGCCCACCAGGGAATATATAAAACATCGCGCACCCAGGTAGGACCTGAATTCATTCATTTCATTCATCGAGTGAACGGAGGAAGAAGCGGTTACTTGACTTTAGGCAAAAAAACAAAAGAAAAGGCCCGATCAGCGATAAAAAAGAGGAATTTATTTCATTTGTGTAACATACAAAACAGTCCGGAGCCGGGGAAGTTTAGGTCAGACACCGCGCATCGCGTATGCGAATCGCGTATGCGTAGTAAAAAAATACTTTTGCGCGTACTTGCCCTGAGGGGCTACGCGGGGCTACGCTGCGTACGGGGCATACGTACGCTGCGTATTGGCGTATCGTGAGGACGCTCGAGTGTATCTCGCCCTTAAATTGTTCCTAGGTGTGAGTGAGAGAGTGAATGGTTGTTTGTCTCATTTGTCTCTATGTGTCCCTGTGATGGACTGGAGACATGTCCAGGGTGTCCCCCACGTCTCACACAGTGATTGCTGTATATGGGCACCAGTGACCCCCCATGACCCAGAAAGGAAGAAGCGGGTAAAGATCATGGGTGGATTGGTGTAGCCGGTGTATCAACAGTGAATGATAGACCTTTTGACTTGTGGCTTGATCAAGTGGAAATTATTGGCGTCCAACTGCCAAAAATATGAAACAGAAAAAGAAAACCGTCTGAAAACCTCAAATAAAAGAAGTTGTTCTAGGAAATCTTTGCCTGTTGTCATACATGAAGCTCAGGATAGAGTTGCATTCGGGCCTAAAAAAAGTCTGGCCCGGCCCCAGCCCGTAGCCCTTTTTTCTGAACCTGACCCAACTTTTTTTTGCGTCTTTAAACCGACTAATTTGACCTGCCTCCTCCTCTACAAGTAGATTAACACAATTTTATATTGTGCATTTAGTTTTATTTGTGCTGTATGCTACGTAAAACCGCACCAAATCCCGGCCCGCACATTAATCACATTGTAATGGCCCGGCCCGACCCGGATTAGGGCCGGTCAAAGTTTCGGGTTGGGGTTATAAATGACAGCTCTAGCCCAGGAGCCAGACGGCCAGCAGCATTTGTTGGAAAGAAACAAAAGAAAACATGATGTACAGGAATGTGCAGACCCATAAAGAACCTGTAGCTGGAAAATATTTTCTCTTGTGCTGTAACAAACTAATAACAACACCATTATTAGAGTTGTTATTAATTAAAAAAGTAACATTTTAATGTTATATAACAAGCGTGCGTTAAGTGTGAAAATCCTCCCTTTTTGTCTTATACTGAGTGTAAATGTGTGCGACTGAGGGCCGCCTGAATCAGACGGTTCTGTGTGCGACCTTTGACACAGGTCACAGGCAACCCCCACATTTCAACCTCATTAAGCACCAAGCAGCTGTTCACCTAATCCAAGATGCCACTCGCTGCGTAATTTAACACATGATGTGGAAATTTATTTTTTCAACCTCCCAAGTTTAATAATTACTTTATTAATCAAGCCCTCTGAGTCTGTAATATGCATTTCAGCCTCGGGTCGTTTCTCCTTTCTTTGTTTTTCATTAACGCTAACCAGTCGGTTTCTAGTTATTTACAGGCCGTCCTGCGTAATTAGCAATTAATTTTTAATTTGGGTGTTTTAATGAAATCTCCAGTGATGTCATGTCTTCTTGGGAGAAAATATAACGCAGAGGGAGCCATGTTAAGTGTGCTGATTATTTATATGTGTACAAAAGGACATGTGGCACCTCACTGATTATACTCCCCAGTACAATTAGTTTGAAATCACATAGAAAGGACAACTTTGTCTTCTCTCTAAACATGTCAGTTTGATTGGAAAATGAAAGGTGAAAAGACCCTTCCCCTTACAATACAACACGACCAAGCACACAACAGACAGAAAAACACATACAATAAAGTAATTTATTTAGACTTTAAAAGTCAGAACATCGCACCACTCTTAGTTACTTAGTAGTGTTCCAGAAAGAACTGGAAATAACTTCTTAAGAAACAAAAATGCAGACAGACTCATACTGTTTTAGCTCAACTGAACGATTTCTTCTTCGGTACTCGGCAGTGTTGCCAGGTGAGAAATGTAGGATTATCGTACTAGAGCCCTAAAATTATCGTATTTTGAGGGAAATTATCCTACACCCGTCAAAACCAAAATAACAAGAATGCTCTATAGTCACTCTGTTGTTGAATTGCGTCTAACAGGCACTCACAGCGTTGTGGCGTCAGTACTGGTGGGAACCATAGACAATAATACGTTTTAATGTCTGGTGGCAACTAATGAGCCCGCCCCCCCGCACTTCTTGTTTTGTTTCATGGCAGTTTTAATTTAATAACTCAACTAAATTCTGTCTATTAAGTTTGTATTTTCAAGGAAATAATAACTTGATCTTTAGCTTTAATAATAATAGTCACATTTTTGTCATCTGTGTATGTTTCCATACAAGATGAAATTTGACTCTGCATTTAACCCAATCACCACCAGGTGGGGCAGTGGGCAGCTATAGAAAGCGTGCCGGGGAGCAATTGGGATGAGATGTGCTGCTCAAACACACCACAAGTTATGCCGTGACTGGGGTTCGAACCTGGGTCCTCCGGGTCCCAAGTCGGTTCCCCTGCCACTACACCATCTTGGCCCTCCATGATATCACTACTAAAAACATCCCTAATTGTAAATTGAATATTAATTTTATTTATTTATTTTTGGAAATGCATTCTTTGTTTCATACCCTGGACATCCCATAAAGACATGTTGAACCGTTTCAGGGAGATTGCTGGTGCACATGTCACAAAAAAGTCCTGTTGCAAGCTTTCCAATTATTTTAAGAGATTTATTAAGGTCTGTGTGTCCTGTTCTAATGCGAGTAAGTTCCTGTTTCTTCCTGCTTTCCTTGTATATCCTACCTTTTTTGTTGTGTAAATGTCTTCCTGTATCAGTAATGTCCCAGGTTTCCTGCCATATTTTCTTAATATATTTCTTAATTATCATTTAACATTTAACTTTATATAAATGTTCTCTCATTTTCATCACTTCTTCTTCCAGACCGGTGTCACACGAGACACGGCTCTGCTTTTTCTTCTTTTCTAACTCATGGGGCGGGCGCAGCGGGCTATTCAGCCAATTTTTGATTAGCACTTAGAGATTTTCATTAATGAAAAGTGCGTTATAAATTGAATTCATTATTATTATTATTATAATCATGGTCGTTGTTCTGAGGCAAACGGACGCACATCACTTAGGTCACATTTAGAAAAGTACGATTGGCTGGAATTTCAAGATGCATTCAGGGTTCACAAAAAAACTCTGACAGACAGTTGCGACAGGCTGATGGAAACCGATCACAACTACACATTCAAGGAACGGTCAAATTATCGTATTTTTGGCCTTTTTCGGGATTATTGATCGTACATCGTACAGAGGGCAAAATTATTGTACAAGTACGATAATTATCGTACACCTGGCAATACTGGTACTCGGCTCTGGGCAGTGTTACATTCCTCCTGAGCTTTATACGTCCTCTTGTGGCTAGATTGGGTACTGCACCAGTACAAAAGTAGATTACAGTATACTATGTCTCCTCTGTACTGAAAAGCCCTGACCGGCCTCAGTCGGCCCAGGCCCGTTTTTGTTTTTCAGCAGGATGCCGCCTCGAGGGATCGTCATAGCAAGACCACGCAATTTTCACTCGGCTCAGCAACAGTTGCACCTTGTCATTTGTCCAGGGCACTGGCGCTGTGTTTTATGTTACCAGCTCTTCACAAGAAAAATAGCAGCTCTCTCTATCACACAACCGGCCAGAAGCAAGTAGCTGAAGGAAATGAAGGAGCAGTCGCTGGAAGTACGAGACACACATCTATGGGTTGTTTCAGATAACACCAGACATACTAAAACAACTTCTACTTTAAGTTTCTTGTTTGGGTAGACAGACTGCACACACCCTGTCTGCAGCGTCTTTGTTCGGGTAAATTTAGACCTCATTAGAATAAAGTAAAACTTTCAATACCAGTTTGTTTAAAAAGTATTTTTTTTACTGAAATTGATGTGAGTTGTGTGAAGAAAAGCCTAATTTTCAGCATTTTCCCTCTGCATATCATGGGCCAGGACAATCATCCATCCAACCATTCATCCATCCATCCATCCATCCATCCATCCAACCATCCATCCATCATGTTTCACCCACTTCTTCTTTTTTTGGTTGTGGGGGGCACTGGTGCCCACAACATCCACTGTGTGAGAGGCGGTGGACGCCCTGGACAGGTCTCCAGTCCATCACAGGGACACAGAGACAAACGAGACAAACAACCATTCACTCTCTATCTCTCGCCTAGGAACAATTTAGAGTCACCAATCAGTGTGCATGTTTTTGGTTAGTGGGAGGAAACCAGAGCACAGCACAGAGAGAACATGCAAAGACCCTGGCTGGGATTGTGTAGAGATTATCGGTCCACTGCTACAGATTCTGTATTGCTGTAGTTTGTTGACGGGTGTATGGTGCTTTTGTTTTTCTGCATATGGAAAATAATGTGACTCCGTAAAGAGTTTATACATTTTTAGTCAAGCAGGGAGGCGTTTCATTCGGACACATTAAATAAAACATGTCCAAAATGGTTCTTTAATGCACCACAACCGGTTTTACTATGCTGGTGAAGATTCTCAGTCATCCAGGACATGATAAAGGAAGAGAAAGCTCCTCGGATGAAGAGCAAACATCTTCTTCTGTTACAAATAAAGTCCAGTTGTTTCTGTATTGAACATTTTTTACTGTATCCTGTCTGTTTAATGAAACTGAAGTTAGACAAATGCTTCTAATTGGCTCAGAGGTACTGGTGATTGTAACCACGAATCCACCTCGACTTTTCTTTCTTTTTCATCCCTGCACACCATCTGGGCGTGTGTCTGCTGTGGTGCAGCGAGGCAGACAGGCGATGATTAGCAGCGCCTAAGTGATCCATTACAAATACAGCCAGGCTCTCCCTCCTTTGTGAGGAAGGGAGTCTTTTATTGAATACTCGCCGCCGTGAGAGATGGCATACTGCTGAGTATACTCCAGTCGGCACAGAGGAAGTCCTCACTAATGCTTTATTTTCCTGAGAACCCTAAAAAGACATTGCTTTGAGAAAACATCTGCAGCTGATGTGTTGGACAATTCAAAACCCTGATGTCTCTGATGTTAGTAAGGCCTTTCACTCACCGGCAGCTGCTGCTGCGATTGTCGGCTGGCGTTTTGAGGCTGTCTGTGACATCATCAGCACGTCAGTCGCACATGCATACAGAGAGGAATTGTTCCATGGTGAGGTGGTTGCCATAGAAATGTTCCGATTGTGGCAAAGTAAAGATGGAGGGAGGGTGGAAGAGGGACAGGAAAGAGAGAAAGTAGAAATGGGCTTGATGCTGGCAGAGACCAAACACGTCACGTTGTTTTCCACAAGGTGAAGCAAACATCAGCGCGCCGCTCACACCCATCATGTCTCGCTCTCACACTAGTCGACATCATGGATTGTGAGTGCAGCCGGCGAACGAGCCACAGAAATGATCATTAATGTGTTTCACTGCTGATCAGCAAATAAAAACAGCATCAATTATTCAATTGGTCACAAAAAAAGGCACAGAGAGCATTTATGCTCAGTTTGGACTTTAAAGGTGCAGTCTGCAGTTTCTGTAGTGCAGTCTGTAAGTTTTCTAACAATATATTTTTAACATATTTCTTCACTCTGTCACTATCTCCTGACAGACTGATGTTAGACAAAGTAATCTCTGAAAAAACTATAGTCCCCTTGCTTCTCCAGGTGTTACTAAAAGCATTTCTAAAAGGCCACAGTGACCCGCCGTTAACCAGCCAATAAAAACAGAGCTTGAATTTGAATTTCAGCAGAGCGAGGGGGAGCAGAGCCATATAAAACCGTATTTCCAGTTCCCTGTTTTCACTCCGTGACTGGGACAAAAAGAAATACTGGTTTCTGCAGACAGTCACTGTAACTTCAACTATTTTAGAGAAATCGTGTGGTTGTACCTGAGAGTCAGCCGCAGCACACACACCAGTCACTAATCATTGCTAAATTTCAGCATTTACTGTTGGAGTCAAGCTTGTCTGTCTGTTAGTAAAATATCTCATGACCCAGTGGGTGAATTCTAATGACACTTTAACAAAGTAATCTTTTGATGTGCATCTACAGCTGATTCATTTTCATTGAGCTCAACTTGTGTGGCAGGAGCTGAATCACGGACATTCCCCGGGTCTTACGCCACGACATTAACAAGATCACTAGAAATTCAAGTTTTGACTAAAACATCTACAACTCTGTCATTTCTCAACCGAAGATGATCTTAGTTTAATATTCTGAAAGGTCAGAATTCATGGGAAGCTCGGCCTTTAATTGTTTTATTATTTAATATTAGTTCTAAAATGGGCAAAGTGTCGAGGCAGGAGGCAGAGTGAGCCTGGAGTTTTCTCTGAACATTTACAAAGTCCTCCCACACCAGACTGAGAGGATTTCTGAGGGCAGCTGTGTGGGAATAAATCAATCTTGACTGTGGGTGGACAACATTTACTGGCTGGCGTCTGATTTTTTAATTAAAGGCCAAATGCAACGTATCACCCCCAAGCTCCTGGAAGCTGCGTGCTCCGTCTGCTCCTGCCGTCAGATGTGGGAGCTGCTCTCCAGTCGAGGAAGATTACCACGCCTCGGGGGAGTGGCGGGACGATCTGAAGCAGGAGCTTCACATCGGATTCACCAGACATTCCTGAGAGATCATTCTGTTCAGTGGTTGTTATTCTGGCTGCATTGGATTGTCATCGGTGGCGACCGGTCCTTTGGGGCAAACATTCTCACACCACAAACTAGTTCCTCCTAAACATTGATGAGCTTGCTGTGTATTGTTTTGTCATGTGTGCTTTTTAATGATTTAGACAATTTTTAATGGAATTGAAAAGTATTTTTAGTGATTCGTTCTCAGTTTTTTGGTAAGCCAGAGTCTGCAGTATTGTGGACTCTGTACCGGTCTGGTGGGGTGAAGCATGGGCGTAGCCAGGATTTTATGAGGGGCGGTTCGTTTGAAGAAAAAGTGGACCTGGAAAGAGCAACACGCCTCGGTGGTTCACTGGAAGCGCGTCAGGTTGCCACTCCAAACTTTCTCTCACTCGGGTTCAATCCTCACTTGGTTGAACTCACCTTGGTCAATGCAAGGCATTGTAGGAAGGTGCTATACAAATAAAGTTTATTATTATTATTATTATTATTATTATTATTATTATTATGAACTCGAATCGTCGAAGTGGGCAATATTTCAACTTATTTTACGTTTTTCTTTTATTGGATAAAAAAAAAAGGAGTTTGTGTTAACCACAGGCATATTAAGACCATGGTGGTAACCGGTTCAACATTAGCGGCGTCTCCATACCTTCTCTTTCCACCTCTCTTAACACAGAACTTGTGTTGTGCGGGAGTTGTAGGCGGGACTTCATAGGCAAAGTGGGCGGTTCGTTCGAACCCCCGAACCCCCCCTGGCTACGCGCATGGGTGAAGAGAGAGCTGAGCTGTAAGGCAAAGCTGTCTGTTTACCAGTCTGTCTACGTTCCTACCCTCACCTATGGTCATGAATTCTGGGTAGTGACTGAAAGAATGAGATCGCAGATACAGGAGGTTGAAATGAGTTTCCTCCACAGGGTAGCTGGACTCTCCTTTAGAGATGGGGTGAAGAGTTCAGTTATCTGAGAGCGACTCGGAGTGGAACCACTGCTCCTCCACGTCGAGAGGAGCCAGTTGAGGTGGTTCAGGCCTCTGGTATGGATGCTTCCTTGGCGCCTCCCTAGGAAGGTGCTTCAGGCATGTCTGACTGGGAGGAGACCCCGGGGAAGACCCAGGACACGCCGGAGAGACTACGTCACTCGGTTGTCCTGGGAACACCTGGAGTCCCCACAGAAGAGCTGGAAGAGGTGCCTGTGAAGAAAGATGTCTGGACCTCCCAGCTCAATATGCTGCCCCCAAGACCCGACTTTGAAACAAGTGGATGATAATGATGGATGGATGGATGGATGGATGGATAGATGTGTTCTCAGTTTTTTACTTATTTTTCCATGCACTATTTTTCTGGGCACTACTGTTCAGTGACGGCCGTGGATCATGTCTGTGCAGCTGACTGAGGCTGAATGTGAGGGAATGCCCGCTGGGCTCAGCTGCTGGATGAAAGTGTGCAGATGACCATCCAGTGCTCATCCTGCGACATGTTCCATGCTTCTGTATCTCTGTATGGAATCTGTCTCGAACGGGTCATTGTAAGTAAACCACTGTTTAAAAATGTTCTGCTGCCATCGAGTGCGGTTCAGTTTCAGTGAGTAAAATAAAGCGAGAACATTTTTCTCCAACGATTAGATGGGACCGTTTTTCCCGAGACACAACCTTGACCTGCAGGAGGGAAAAAAAAGGCGACAAGTTTGTGCACAAAGAATAAAATGTAAAATACAAAACAATATACAGGTAGTCCTCTACTTGCGGCTGTCTCGACTTACGGCGATTCGACTTTACAAACGCCTTTACGAACGCGCTCCCAGTGAAAAATACGGTACCGAAACAAAACTTAGGGGAGCTTGAAATTATAGGAGGGGGTTTCCACTGACGCGCTCAGTGGAAACTTACAGCAGGCAAACCTCTGGACTGCACGTGGAAATACAGGAGGAGCGGAGGACAGCTGAGTAACGAGCTAACATGCTAGCAACGAGCTAACATGCTAACAGACATTGCTGTAAACGCTGTGGACCTCATGAAGCAAGCTGCAGAGCTCGGAGGTGCACGAGCTAGCATGCTAACAGACGCTGCTGTAAACACTGTGGACCTCATGAAGCAAGCTGCAGAGCTCGGAGGTGCACGAGCTAGCATGCTAACAGACAGAGGAAGAAATGACCAGCTCCCAGTAAGAAATTAACTCTTTTTTTCCCTTCATTATGGCTCCTAAATGTATGTTATTTTTGATAATTATGTAGGGTAATGTGTTAGGATAGGCTAAGTGCTTGGTAAAAATACAGTACTGTACGTATGAGGTGCCGTTTGGACGTGTTTTCGACTTACGGCGATTTTCGTGTTACGAACGGGCTTAGGGACGGAACTCATTCATTCATTCAACCTTTATTTATACAGGCTAGCCTCGTTGAGTCACGGGGACTCATTTACAAGAGGGACCTGTCTCACTCACACCAAACAACCATCCACTCTCACACTCACACCTAGGGTCAATTTAGAGTCACCAATCAGCCTAACAAGCATGTTTTTTGGTCTGTGGGAGGAAACCGGAGTACCCGGAGGAAACCCACGCATGCACGGGGAGAACATGCAAACTCCACCCAGAAAGGCCCCGGACCGGGATTTGAACCGGCAACCTTCTCGCTGAGAGGCAGCAGCTCTACCAGTTGTGCCACTCGTTCGTAAGTCGGGGACTACCTGTATTAAATATCAAGCAACGCATATCCTGCCTTTATCACAGAAAATGTAACACAATGTATGAAATCTGTGTGGTTAGTGATTCAGGAAATTAATGTCCACCCCACTAATATTTTTGCTCAGGCGCCGCCACTGGTTCTCATAAAGAAAAACTGGCGGGTTAATTGGTCAGAGTGATGCCTGTGATGACCTGACAGAGTTATTGGTGTCTGCAAATCAAATGTGAACCGTGACCATTCATGAAAGGAACAAGCAGGAGGACTTAACGTCAAACTGACAAACCTTGATGTGTTTGGAGCAGAATATGTGATGTGAGAGATATTCTTTTGAATCAAAGCAAGTGAAAATAGAGTCTGACACTTGGATTCAATCACAGAGAGCCTGGACTCATTCAGACCCTGTCATCAAATTGGAGCTGTGTGCTGAACATGTTATCTTTTGCAAAAAGCAAGAGATAACATGTCTTTGTATGTGTGTGTTGATCTCTCTACATTGCTGGCAAAATATTTAATGAATAAATAGATTTGATTACAACTCTGAATAAATAATGATTACAACTCTGAATAAATAATCAATGTGTATGCATCTACAAATAATATACTTTTGGAGTCAATCCCATTCAAGATGGCCACCACAGCTGAGCAACCTTATCCAACATTAAGATGATTCTATTTCAGTCAGCTGTACAAATATTGAGCTAACATTACGAGCATTATTAGCTGAGAGTCATTCCCAACACGTACTTTAAGGGCTGACATTGTGTGCGATCTACTTATAACAAGTTGTCATTAACTATTAGAGCCCACTCTGTCTGTCTGTTAGCAAAATACCTTATGAATCACTAAATGGATTTTTATAAAATTCTCAGAAGCTAATTGTTGGGTTTAGATCTTCAATTGTTTAAATTTTGGTGTCAGTCCCATTTAAGATGGATGCTACATAGGGTGACCAGATGAAACCGGAAAAAAAAAAGATTTGTCATCCAGTGGCTGCAATTTGCAGCCGTTGAGTAACTCTTTTTCTCTCTCTCTGCTGCAAAGGAGGGAGAGACCTCAGAACTGAATCAGCTGTCAATCTAAATGTGCAGCAGCATCCCTGTGTGCCACTGTGTTAGTATAAAGACAGTGCAGGAAAAAGGATTTGCTTTATGCAGAATATAATGGAAACTATGTTAAAGAAACCCAACAATGTTCAGTCAGGTCATCTGGACGGTTTCTTTACTTCTTTTTTTTTTGGTGCTGAGACGTTTCGCCCTCCATCCGAAGCGCTTCATCAGTCTGAGGAAACAAAAACAATGATTCTCCACCAACAGCCAACATAACTGTTTTTTTTTTTTTCCCCCACTTTGGAGTAGGTTGTTTTGTTTGGTGTTTCCTCAGACTGACGGAGCACTTCGGATGAAGGGGAAAACATCTCAGCACAAAAAAAAGAAGAAGAAAGAAACCATAAAGATGACCTGACTGAACATTGTTGGATTTTATACAGCATATATATATATATACATATATATATACACATATATATACACACATATATATACACATATATATTACACATATATATACACATATATATACATATATATATACACATATATATACACATATATATACACATATATATACACATATATATACACATATATATACACATATATATACACATATATATACATATATATACACATACACATATATATACATATATACATATATACATATATACATACATACATACATATATACATATATACATATATATATACACACACATACATACACACACACATACACACACATTTATATTAATATATAATTTCTTCTTCTTTTGGATGCTCTTCTTCAGGGGTCTGCACAGCAAACTAACTCGCACAAAGACTTGGTGAATGTTTTACGCCACATGTCCTTCCTGACACAACCACAGACACTGAGCTACCACAGCCCTCTCTGTGGAGCAGAGAGCTGCCATTTAGAGCACTGGGGAAGCTGATGGTGGAGGTTAAGGGCCTTGCTCAAGGGCCCAGAATGGCATAAATGAGGGTGGAGGCAGGTATGGGTGCTTCACCTTTCCCTCCCACATTTTGATGTCAGTCAAAGCAGCATTGTAAACTGACCACCCCACGCCCCTATCATTTGAAGAAATTAAATCTGAGACCCCCCAGAAGCTCCATAAGCCAACAGCTACGTTTGGTTAATGTGCAAAATTAAACCAATTCAGTTTGTTGCACATTTGATGTTGAATTCACATGTGCATGTGATCATTTACCAAACCACAGACAACATTTAGCAACAACTGCCCTCAAGCATTGCTGACTTGCAGTCTATAAACAAGTTTTAACCTGAAATCAAATGAAGATCAGACATACTGCTCCTGGAGATCATACAAGTGGGGAAAAAGTATTTAGTCAGTCACCAATTGTGCAAGTTCTCCCACTTAAAAAGATGAGAGAGGCCTGTAATTGACATCATAGGTAGACCTCAGAGAGACAAAATTAGAAAAAAAAATCTGAAAATCACATTGTCTGAATTTTAACAAATTTATTTGCAAATAAGGGTGGAAAATAAGTATTTGGTCACCTACAAAAGTTCATCTCAATACTTTGTACTGTATCCTGTGTTGGCAATGACAGAGGTCAAACGGTTTCTGTAAGTCTTCACAAGGTTGGCACACACCATTGCTGCAATGATGGCCCATTATTCCGAGCAGATCTCCTCTAAAGCAGTGATGTTCTGGGGCTGGCGGCGAGCAACACGGACTTCCAACTCCCTCCAAAGGTTTTCGATGGGGTTAAGATCTGGAGACTGGCTAGGCCACTCCAAGACCTTGAAATGCTTCTTACGAAGCCACGCCTTTGTTGCCCTGGCAATGTGCTTGGGATCATTGTCATGCTGGAAGACCCAGCCACGTTTCATCTTCAGTGTCTTTGCTGATGGAAGGAGGTTTGCCCTCAAAATCTCACAATACTTGGCCCCATTCATTCTTTCATGTCGACCAGTCGTCCTGGTCCCTTTGCAGAGAAACAGCCCCAAAGCATGATGTTGCCACCCCCATGCTTCACGGTTGGTATGGTGTCCTTTGGATGCAACTCAGCACTCCCTCTCCTCCAAACAAGACGAGTTGTGTTTATGTTTATTAAATTTGTTCATTTTTTTTACAAAAGAAACAATACAAGACAATCCCATAAATGATAATGTACAAAATATAAAAAAATGAAAGGTAGCAGAAAGAAGAATAAATCTTATTATATCTGCCCCTTTTTTCCAACAATCAGATTAAACAATAATAATCTTCAACCAACAGTACAAAATGACTAACTCTTTCTAATTTTCTAACTAATACAATACACATTACGCTAGTTCATATTTTTTTTAACACATTCGTTTTGATCATTTTCTTAAATGTAGACCTTGACTTGAGACTTGACTTGAGACTTGACCTGGAGAGCTGGTGCAAAGAGAATAATCTTCACATGAATGTGAAGAAGACAAAGGAGATGATTGTGGACTTCAGAAGGAACAAACACACCCATGCCCCACTGAACATAGGTGGATCAGTGGTGGAAGTGGTCTCCAGCTACAAATACTTGGGTGTACACATGAATGATAACCTCAGCTGGAGCAACAACACCACCAGCCTGATCAAGAAAGGTCATCAGAGACTCTACTTCCTCAGACGGCTGAGACGAGCTGGTCTGAGCAGCCCAGTCCTCACCTCCTTCTACAGGTGTGCAGTGGAGAGCATCCTGTGCTCCAGCATCAAT
This sequence comes from Garcialebias charrua, assembly GCA_038048925.1. NCBI lineage: Eukaryota > Metazoa > Chordata > Actinopteri > Cyprinodontiformes > Rivulidae > Garcialebias > Garcialebias charrua. Next base: position 19,715 of record JBBPBX010000311.1, read on the forward strand.
GTGTGGCATGGAGGCTGCACAGCTGCAGAAAGAAAAGCTCTACAGAGAGTGGTGAAGGCTGCACAGAAGTCTGTTGGAGTCAGTCTCCCCACCATCACAGACATTTACACCTCCAGATGCAGGAAAAGAGCCACCTGCATCATGAAAGACCTCACTCACCCAGCACACTCACTCTTTGCCCCACTCCCCTCAGGACGGAGGTTGAGGAGCATCAAATGTAGAACCACTAGACTGAGGAACAGCTTCTACCCTGAGGCTGTTAGACTCATGAATAAATAAATAATAAGAATAAACACTGCAAAATATCACATCATGCTGATGCTGATCTGTTTTCTTGTTGCTGTGTTCATCTGTGACCATCTGCTCATACAGACTCATGTTCGTGCTGCTGTTTATAATGATGTTTTTCCACCACATTAGGGCTTAGTGTATTACTAGTTGATGTTTTTCTTAGTTAATTCTAGATGTTATTACTGTTTTTCTCTTGCATTTGTTGTTGGATGTAACTGGGACCCCGTGTACATAATCTCGTTTTCATCACATGTACCACATGCGGTGCAAATGACAATAAAGACTCTCTGACTTGGCATTTTTAACTACATTCTCCAAGCCATTCCATAATCTAATTCCCTGGATTGAGGTAGAACGTCCCTTCAAACTAGTTCTGAATTTTGGTTTTACAAACATCTCTGTCCCCTTAAGATTATAAGAACTTTGTCTTTTGACAAAATGCATTTGGATATTTAAAGGTAATGCATTATTTTGAGCCCTATACATAACTGATAAAATATTATAGTCTACCAAATCATAGAACTTTAATAACTTCAGTTGAAAATCTCAAAGTGCTATTTAAATCACATAATGCCAAACAGGTCTACTTTGGTTTCATCTGACCATATGACATTCTCCCAATAATCTTCTGGAACATCCAAATGCTCTCTAGCAAACTTCAGACGTGCCCAGATATGTACTGGCTTAAGCAGGGGGACACGTCTGGCACTGCAAGATCTGAGTCCCTGGCGGTGTAGTGTGTTACTGACGGTAGTCTTTGTAACTTTGATCACAGCTTTCTGCAGGTCATTCACTAGGTCCCCCATGTGGTTCTGGAATTTTTGCTCACCATTCTTGTGATCATTCTGACCCCACGGGCTGAGATCTTGCGTGGAGCCCCCCCTGATCGAGGGAGATTAGCAGTGGTCTTGTAGATCTTCCATTTTCTGATTATCGCTCCCACAGTAGATTTCTTCACACCAAGCTGCTTGCCTGTTGCAGATTCAGTCTTCCCAGCCTGGTGCAGGTCTACAATTCTGTTTCTGGTGTCCTTCGACAGCTCTTTGGTCTTCACCATAGTGGAACTTGGAGTGTGACTGTTTGAGGTTGTGGGCAGGTGTCTGTTATACTGGTAACGTGCTCAAACAGGTGCCATTGATACAGGTAATGAGTGGAGGACAGAGGAGCCTCTTAAGGAAGAAGTTACAGGTCTGTGACAGCCAGAAATCTTGCTTGTTTGTAGGTGACCAAATACTTATTTTACACCCTTATTTGCAAATAAATTCTTTAAAAATCAGACAATGTGATTTTCTGATTTTTTTTTCTTTCTCATTTTGTCTCTCACAGTTGAGGTCTACCTATGATTTCAATTACAGGCCTCTCTCATCTTTTTAAGTGGGAGAACTTGCACAATTGGTGACTGACTAAATACTTTTTTCCCCCACTGGTGCTGCTACTAACTTCATTAGATAATTAACATCCTGGTCCTCCTTGAAGGAATGCATATTGTCTTTCATGACAAGTCTTTGACTAAAATCATGATGTTGATAAATGACGGCTGTAGCTCTTCCACTCCAATCTTGAAAACAATATTATGCACAATCTCAATCAAATCTACAAGATGTCACTCTAAGAGTGTGTTGAGGTTTACTGTCAGTTTTTTCACTCCAAATGTTAGCTTACCAGTAATATTTGTAAAATGGTTGATTTATAGCCCTTTTTGTTTATGACAAAGTGTCTTAGCTGTGGCAGCCATTTTGAATTAATTTGACTCCCAACAGTTCTAACTGTTCATCCACTGATGACTTTCTGAGAGGTTTAGTCAAATCTGTCCATTGTTCATGAGATATTGTGTTAACAGACAGGCAAATGAAGACATACATGTGCAAAAACATTATTTATATAATTATTATTCAAAATCAAGCTAATTATGTTCAGCACTTGAAGGGGTCTGTGGTAGCTCGGTAGTCAGTGCTGCTGTCTCGTGATCCTGAGGCTGCAGGTTCAAGCCCAGAATGGAAAGTTTCATGCAGGTTTGCTTGCTGTGATGACCCCTAAAGAACTTGTTCACCTGCTGAAGAATCCTCATTCAACCCAAATGTGTTCCCGCAGTGCACACAAATATGAATACTTGTTTTTCTGTTGTACTGCTGTGACTCATCAAAATGCTGTATGAGTGTCAAGAGAAAATCCCCTGGATTTTTACATCCTTGAAAAGTCTGAAGTTACTGAAGCACTGTTCAACAGGAGTCCCTTCTCCACCAAACAATGGTTTTCCTTTGAGTCAGAGCAGGAAGCTTTCAGATGTGGCTCATGAACATGCTGAGAGACACTCTGAGACGCATTTGTTTTTTTCTTGTCATTTCAGGTGAATGTTGATGACACCATTGAGATGCTACCAAAATCAAGAAGAGCACTTACCATTCAAGAGATTGCTGCTTTAGCACGATCCTCCCTGCATGGTGAGTGCAGCACACTTCTAACAATGTGGTGAAATGAACAACGTGCGCTCACACTCATGTGGTTTAACTCCAGACGTGTGCACTGCAGGTATTTCACAGGTAGTGAAGGACCATGTGACAAAGCCTACAGCCATGGCGCAGGGCAGGGTGGCCCATCTCATAGAATGGAAAGGCTGGTGCAAGCCCATGGACACTCCAGCAGCGCTGGAGTCAGACTTCAACTCTTATTCTGATCTGACAGAGGGAGAGCAGGAGGCCCGCTTTGCTGC
>JBBPBX010000311.1:40566-81565 GCA_038048925.1 Garcialebias charrua
TATATTATATATATATATATATATACAGGAAGCCCTCGAGTTACGTCAGGGATTGGGACCTACGGGTGTGACTTAGGTCGATGTTGTCGTACCTCGCGGACCAAAAACACCTGCCTGTCGTAGGTCCGCGTTTCTGACATAGGTCGCGGCTATACCGCTAACGGAGCGCCGCACACATATTTAATGGCATGAGACTGAACAAGCAGACATACTAGGCCATAAACATGCACAGAACTGTACAGTAAATGAATACAGTACTGTACAATAAATAAAAAATATAATGTCTTACTTTGAGCTGGTCAAAGCCTGCCTTCGTCTTTTCCTCCATCCAAAACAAGCTCGGCGTTAGCTACGGTTAGGCCCCGCCATTAGCAGCAATGGTTAGCATGTCAGTTCATTCAAAAAGGCTGTCGGCTTTGTATCTCCGCGTTAGCTCGGTGTCCCCCGACTGCCAGGCGGACATTTGCGGCGAGCTCCCGGCCGCAGATGGCCCCTCCGCGGCATGTCGGCTCGGTGTCTTCGCCTGTGTTAGCTGCTCTGTTAGCTGCTGTCGTTAGCATGTCGGGCGGCGTTGTGGCAGCGATCGGCGGCTGCTCCTCCGGGCCTGAGACGTCCACAGAGTTGACCGAGTGTTTCCAGCTAATTTATCCGTATGAGGCAACCCTGATCGGGCACACGGTCCTCCAGAGCCAGCTGACAGTAGCCTCTGGAGCTCCATTGACCGCAGTAGACAATTGTAAAATGGCGACCGGAAACGACCGGAAGTTGCGTAAATACGATAAAATTGTAATAAAAACGTAATATTAATAATTATACTTTATTTATAAAGCCATTTAAAACAACCACAGCTGCAACAAAGTGCTATACACATGAAATTAATAACATTTAAACACAAAAAAAATTAATAATAATATATATATATATATTTTTAATCATATTTTTATTAAATATGATAAAATCGTAAGTCTGAGTTGCCGTAGGTCGCGGGTGTCGTACCTCGAGGGTTTCCTGTATATAGTATATTGTTTTTTATATATATATATATATATATATATATATACACTGTATATACAGGTAACCCCCCACTTACGACTCCATCGACCTACGAACAACGGGACCTACGAACATATCATATTTAATAAAAATATGAAATTACTGTATTAAAAAAAATAATAATAATTTTTTGTTTAAATGTTCTTAATTTCATGTGTACATCACTTTGTTGCAGCTATGGTTGTTTTAAAGGCTTTATAAATAATAATTATGATAAAAAAGATCATTTCTGATCATTTTTGAGCAATCTTGGGCAACAGGAAGTAGGTCTTCAGTTTACACGGTCACAAATTAATGTAGAACACCGGACGGCGTTTTAGGTTCAGTCACTGGGGTCTCCGGTCACAAATTCATGTAGAACACCGGACGCCATTTTAGGCTAGCTGCCGGGAGCCGGCCCGAAGACTGGTGACCAGGATGGCTTCATATGGATTAATTACGAGCTGGAAACGTCTCTGTGAACTTTGTGGATGTCTAAGGCAGCAGCGGATTTATCGCAGATCGTGCCAGGCCGCCGCGGGAACACCTCCGGCCAGGCTCTGGCCTGGCTAGCTCCAGAAGCTAACACGGGAGCTAACACGGGAGCCGGCCGAAGACTGGTGACCAGGATGGCTTCATATGGATTAATTACGAGCTGGAAACGTCTCTGTGAACTTTGTGGATGTCTCAGGCAGCTGCAGATTTATCGCCGATGGTGCCAGGCCGCCGCGAGAACACCTCCGGCCTGGCTAGCTCCAGAAGCTAACAAGGGAGCTAACACGGGACGCAGCAGCGGCTTTGACCACCTCCAAGTAAGAAATTATATTTTTATTTAATTTATATTTTTATTACTGTACTGTATTAATTAATTACACTGTGTTAGGTGTGTTAGGATAGGCGAAGTACGTACTGTACAGTACTTGGTACCACAAAAAAATAAAAATAAAATACAGGACATCCCCGAGTGACGAGGGTACGGAAGGTCTGACCTGCGAACAGATCGACCTGCGAACCGTTCTTAGGTCCCAAACTCGTTCGTAAATCGGGGGTTCCCTGTATATATATATATATATATATATATATATATATACAACAATATAAAAAAACAGCTCGAGCTGTTTAAAAAAACTGACAAAACGTTTAAAACAGAAGTACTAAAAATAAACCAGTGTGAAAATACTTTGTGTAAAGAAACTGGCAGGTGGCAAAGGGAACGTTTGTTTAACGTTATAATAACGTTAGGTTCAGACCTGGGCATTGTACGGCCCCAGGGCCACATGCAGCCCTTTGGTTGACTCTGACCGGCCCCCGTAAGGAGAGTTACAACAAAAACAGTTTCTAATTTTACCTCATTTGTAGACTGCATTGCTTGAATTTTGATGGTTTTTTAAAATTCACGTACAAAATGTTGCAATACGTATACAGTTTGAGTCACATTTATGAGAAAAAACACGCAGAAAAATACAAAAACTTGACTGATGCTGAAAGGGTGCAGACATCTGAAGCTTTGCTAAGCTACAAATGCAGCAGGGCTGTTTGACCGTGCTTCACACATCCCGGGGGGCAACAACCGAGACTTAACTTTGTCATATCCCGCAAAATGGCTAAAAACAGTGAGCCATTCTCAGGGGTAGGGGGTGGGGGGGGTTTGTCAGAGTGCTTGGTGGACTCTGCAGCGCTAATGTGACCTGGGGAAAAAAAGCATTTGAGCAAGTCCTGTTGTCCAGGAGAAGCATGATGAGAAGGACTGAGGACATTGTGGGGAATCTGGAGCTTCAGCTGCAACGTGAAGTGGCAGGTTTGGACTTTTTCTCCTTGGTTTTGAACGAGAGTCGTGATGTCTGAGACTCAGCCCAGTTACTCGTGTTTGTCTGTGGAATAACGGACTAAGAATGACCCATGTTACTGTAGTAAAGTTCATGAGGGCACGAGCACTGGATCACAGGTTGGTGCACCTTTAGAGGAGCATGAGACTGAGCAGTGTCGTCAGCTGCCACATGGCTCAGCCTCGGCAAAGTGAGTGAGTTTGGGACCTGGAAGCAGAGGTCCAAGAGTTCTGTGAGAAGAAGAACCAAGACATCCCAGAGCTCTCAGAAGAAGACCAGATGGCAGGTTTTTCATTTGCTGTTGATGTGACTGCACTGATGACTGAACTGAACACCAAACTGCAAGACAAGGGCCTCTCTGTTCATGAACTGCACAGCCTGCTGAAGGCTTTCATGAGACTATCACTGCAAACCCTGAATCAAGAATCAATCAAGAATTCACACCATCAGCTGATCACCTCCGCAGGTGGTACTCCGTGTTTGATGCACTGCATGGTGAGTGTTCAAGATGATTTGAAGATCTCAGAACAATTGAGGATAAAATGCAGATGATTTCCTCTCCTTTCATCTGCAGTGCTGATGATGCACCCTGTTCAGCTGGAACTCATGGACCTGCAGTCTGATGTGGGACTGGCAGAGCATTTTAAGTCCAAATCAATGCTGGATTTCTACTGTTCTCTCAAGGAGAACTTTCCAAACACAAGGAGACATGCTCAGAAGATGTTGGTTCTTTTTGGCTCTAATAACATGTGAACAAACAGTGATGAAGTTTACCAAATCCAGGTGTAGATCATCTTTCACTGATGATCATCTGCCAGCTTTGCTTCTCATCTCCACCTCAGACATTCAGCCTGACTTTAATGCTCTCGTTAAAGTCCAACAGAGACCAGATTTCTCTCACCGAACAAGAAAAAAGAACTGAGAAACATCAAATGAGGTGGTTAGACTTCAAATGTAAAGGCACCAGCCAGTGAACAGGGACTCAAAATCACAGTTCAGTGACAATCACTATTATACGATGTTTCGTAATATTTAAAGGCAATATTGTGATGCCTTTAGAAAGAGAAGAACCTCTTTCCAACAGTACATGAAACTCAAAATGTGCTTTTGGGTGATTATGGCTGAAAATGATCACTAATAAAATCAGTCACAAATGGTAAAATATTCAGTGTACCATTGTACTGGGAAATTTCATTGAGTAAATTACATTTTTTTGTAAAGAAACCTCTTATTTTGTTGATTAATCATAACTACTTTTACCAGTTTGTCTAAACAATGATATTTACTGCTTTTAATAAAGAAATACTATTAATATTATGCAGTATTGAATTATGTCATTTGGCCCGGCCCCCCAGAATATTTTCTATTTCTCATGTGGCCCCATGGAAAAAATAATTGCCTACCCCTGAACGTTATACAGTATCTAGGTTTGTTCAAACGTTAGTCAAAACCTTCAAAGAACGTTTTACGAACGTTGTGATCTAACAGAACCATGTAAGAACCATACCAGAACGTTAGTTTAACGTTCCCTGTTACTTGGGTGTGTGACATAAGTATTGATCCTCAGCATTTTTAATAATACTTTATTTATAAAGCCCTTAAAAACCACAGCTGCAACAAAGTGCTACACATATAAAATCATTTTGACTAATCATCACATCTTTTACTCTTTTTAAATAAATTATTTTTCACATATTTATTACTGTACTTCTTTCAAGAGCTCCACACCTGAAAATGCCTCATGAGAAACAGCTGCCTGCTCAAAGCTGCCTCTGACATTCTTCTGTCTGTTGTGAGCCACCAGGGGGCTAGTTAGCATTGAAGCTAGCGTGTTAGCTGATGAAGTGTCACTCCATAGACATTGTTCTATATATGATATCTATGTGTCACTCCATGTTGTGTTTTGCTGTCACCAATGAGACACACTTGTCTTTCAACGCTGTGAAAGACCTTCCTCCCAGTCACTGTGCAAATGTGTTTTCTTACGTTTTTTTCTGCCATTTTCCCCTCTGGGAGGTAAAACTAGCTTGTAGTTACGCCGCTGCAGAGTTGGGGAGTGGTCTGATTAGCATCACACACACTCTTCCACTGGTACATTTTCATCTTTAAACACTTCTTGGTCTGCTGCCTTCATTCAGCTCTTCCTATATGTCTCTGCGCGAGTGCAGCTACAGCGTGTGCTCTCACCTGCAGTGTTCCCTCAGTGAGAACTGAACTAGGAAAACAGTCTTCTCATACTCTGCTCCGGTTTCCTGGAATATCTTGCAAAAAGATCTGAAGCTCTCGACCTTGACCTCTCTGACTTTAAACATCTGTTGAACTCCTGGCAAGGACTAATGCAGACATGTTCCTGCTTTTAGTTTTCTACGTTCGCCTTATAATCTAGCTGTTTTTGCCATCTTATTTTAATTTGTAAAAAAAAGTAATATATATGTATACACTGTACCTTTTATAATTGTCTATTGTCGCTATTGTCCACTGTTGTCATCATTCTTTGTTGAAATCAGGTCTCTCTTGTATGAGTCCTCGAGACTCAATGGGATTAACCTGCCTAAATAAAGGTTGAATGAAAAAGTAGATGTGAGGGGGATGAAGAAGGGCAATAGTTCTTCCTCACTTTACTACACTTAATGTTGCACTCATTAAACCAGAGCACCAGGTCGATTCACTGACCAATAACAGATTAATTCATTTATTCACCCTCTACAGAACTCAGTCACTGAAGTAGTCCATTATTTACAGGGAATTCTGTTCCATAAATAAATATTAATCCAAATGAAGAGACAAAACTTTCTTTGAAGTTTATTTACAAAAATTATCAAAACCAAAACACAAACAGTAACAAAGAATAAGAAGTTGAATAATAAATAAGTTGAGGAAATAGTTGTTGAATGAATACTGTACCAGGACTTGATTAAGCAATGATTCATCAAGGCAAAATTCTCTCATCTAAAACAAAATGAGAAACCCCACTCACTCAGCACACACACCTTTTGCCCCGCTCCCCTCAAGAAGGAGCTCCAAGAACAGTCTGAAATTTTCAGACTGTTTAGAGACTTTGTCTGACGTTCGAAAATTCAGTTCCAACAGAACTCTACAGAGTTGTGGTGACTCTTAAACTGAGTTCTTTTCGAAAACAAAGCAGAGAAAATATGTTCAAACATGTAACATTTCACATAATTTCATAATAATCTCAAACAGCAATGAACATTATTCATGTTTTAAACTCGTCATATTCATTTATCAAAAGCTTAAAAGAAATGTATAAGCATTTATGAATCTGTAAGTGGTTTAGTGGCCAAGATAATAAATCTAATCATAATCTGTCATTATTCAGGTCAAAGGTAACAAAAAAAAAAAAAAAGTTCAGGGTTGTTATGATGGCATGTCTCAGGGTCAGAGGTCATGGTCAGGAGAGCACATCTTCATGCTACACTGTCAAATACTGAAAAATGTATTTTGATCTTTCAGTTTAGAGTTGTTTGCTTTAATGGCAGTGAGGGGGGACACCTATCCATATTCAGACAAGACAGTTGAAATAAATATAAAACATTTCTAAACTGCATTTTACAGCCACTTGAAGTACATTTTACTAAATTTGTAGGACTAAACAAAAATAGTACCGTATATAATTATTCAAAGGTGGAACAATGAACACTAACTGTCCTTTAAGCTGAACTTTATCTGAGATCAAACTTGAAAACTGCATTACCGGTTGTTTTTGGGGGCTGCCAGTGCATAAATGCTTGGAAGCCACCTATTGTTCTCCTGCTCGAACGTGTGTCTACATTTCGTCGAGCGTTAATGCGGCCCGAACCACAATGTCTACCCCCACAAAAGTTATATCAAAACGACTGGCTCGGCCCCCTGATGTGTGCTATTACTTTTATTGGCATTTCGAGTTACCATGGCAACGTAATTTGCGAACAAAGACGTAATGAATCTCCAAATCCAGGAACTAGTTGGTTACTGCCCACTTATTATTCTACACCAGAAAAAGTTATCTTTTTCAACTTTAATACGGACCGAACCACAAAGTGAACCCCCACAAAAGTTATATCAAAACGACCGGCCCGACTCAGAGATGTGTGCTATTACTTTTATAAGCAATCGGAGTTACCATGGCGATGTATTTTGCTAACAAAGTTGCCATATTTCCCCATTGAAAATGAATGGGAGAACACTCCTCACACAAACTGCTGCTGTCAAGTCACATGATTTAGAAAATGATGAAAACATACTCACTGTTGGTACTGTTTGAAACTCATAGAAAGTATTTATCAGATGTATCTCTAGAACTGATTAACATTTGGAGCCATTTTGATTCAAGATGTCCAGCAACAGCCTGGCAGCCCCCGTCAAAGTTTCTCCAGGAACTTTCTAGTTTGTTGCTGTTTAACATTAGCCTGGTTAAAACTATACCCTTGTCCTTCACTTCGCTTCGTACTAGGGTCTGGACTTTCTCCATAGAGAACCGATTCTTGCTGGAGGCGTGGCCTCTGCTGAGGAACAAAACCATTGGATCTTAGAAACATTTTGAACAGGGAAAGCATTCTGCTCCCTCCCCATCTGTGCTCTGCCGAACTTGACTTCAACTCCGCCTCCTGCTGCATTTCCTCTTGGAGCGTTGCATATTCTGTGTTTATATGTTAGTAAAACGTTCTAATAAAATAAAATAAAACCATGTAGCGCTGGTCCAGCACACCATGAGACCAGAAAATATGCAGGGACTCGGGCAGCAACGTAAAACCCTAGTTTAATTCTCTCGTGACAACCTCAGTCATTTCCTTATTCTTTGCACTCAGCGGAGAGAGAGAGGAGGAAGAGGAGGAGGAGGAGGAGGAGGAGGAGGGAGCGATCACTTGACTTTTGGCAAAAAAACAAAAGAAAACTCCAGATAAGGGATTAAGAAGGGGAAATTAATACATTTGTGTCACATATAAAACAGTCCTGCATCGCTTTGCATCGCTTTGAATGAGAACATGCGGCTGCTCGCTGGCTGCGCGCTGGGACAGGTGGGGGCGTGGGTTAGGGGCCAAAAACTCCGCCCCTTCTGTTCTCTGATTGGTCCGGTCAAAAATCAGCCGGAGAAATCGTTGTCTATGGGAGAAGTCCCAGACTGAGCAGTGAAGGGAAATGAGAATTGAGCGGAGCTGTGCAGGAAGGCGAGGGCCAGGCTAGTTTAACACACAAGTTTGTCTTGATGGCATCTTACTGCACTTTTATCACAAAAAGACACGTTCACGTAGGGTGTGTTCCAACTATAGGGGGATCACACTCTTAAGCCTCCCTGGTAAGGTCTATTCAGGGGTTCTGGAGAGGAGGGTCCGTCGGATAGTCGAACCTCGGATTCAGGAGGAGCAGTGTGGTTTTCGTGCTGGTCGTGGAACACTGGACCAGCTCTACACCCTCAGCAGGGTCCTGGAGGGTACGTGGGAGTTTGCCCAACCAGTTTACATGTGCTTTGTGGACTTGGAAAAGGCATTCGACCGCGTCCCTCGGGGGGTTCTGTGGGGGGTACTCCGGGAGTATGGGGTACCAGGCCCATTGATATGGGCTGTTAGGTCCCTGTACGACCGGTGTCAGAGCTTGGTCCGCATTGCCGGCAGTAAGTCAGGCTCGTTTCCAGTGAGAGTTGGACTCCGCCAAGGTTGCCCTTTGTCACCGATTCTGTTCATAACTTTTATGGACAGAATTTCTAGGCGCAGCCAAGGTGTTGAGAGGATCCGTTTTGGTGGCCTTAGAATCGCTTCTCTGTTTTTTGCAGATGATGTGGTCCTATTGGCTTCATCAGGTCGTGATCTACAGCTTTCGCTGGAGCGGTTTGCAGCCGAGTGTGATGCGGCCGGGATGAGGATCAGTTCCTCCAAATCCGAGGCCATGGTCTTGAGCCGGAAAAGGGTAGAGTGCCCTCTCCAGGTCGGGGAGGAGGTCCTGCCCCAAGTGGAGGAGTTTAAGTATCTCGGGGTCTTGTTCACGAATGAGGGAAAACTGGAGCGTGAGATCGATAGGCGGATAGGTGCAGCATCCGCAGTGAAGCGGGCGCTGTACCGGTCTGTCGTGGTGAAGAGAGAGCTGAGTCGAAAGGCAAAGCTCTCAATTTACCGATCGATCTACGTTCCCACCCTCATCTATGGTCATGAGCTTTGGGTTGTGACCGAAAGAACGAGATCTCGGATACAAGCGGCTGAAATGAGTTTTCTCCGCAGGGTGTCTGGACTCTCCCTTAGAGATAGGGTGAGAAGCTCAGTCATCCGGGAGGGACTCGGAGTAGAGCCGCTGCTTCTCCACATCGAGAGGAGCCAGTTGAGGTGGCTCGGGCATCTGGTTAGGATGCCTCCTGGACGCCTCCCTGGTGAGGTGTTCCGGGCATGTCCCACCGGGAGGAGACCCAGAGGAAGACCCAGGACACGCTGGAGGGACTATGTTTCTCGGCTGGCCTGGGAACGCCTTGGGATTCCCCCAGAGGAGCTGCTTCAAGTGGCTGGGGAGAGGGAAGTCTGGGCCTCCCTACTTAGGCTGCTACCCCCGCGACCCGACCCCGGATAAGCGGACGAAAATGGATGGATGGAAGACACGTTCACGCGTTTTTCTTTATTACAAGCTTGCTTTGTGTTATCAGCACTTTGTGACAGTTTGTTTTGTCAGAAAAATTCCAACGGTTTCTGAAAGCTGAGAAAGTGTGCTTTACATCCAACACAGGCTTATTACGGTAAGTAAGTAAGTAAGTAAGTAAGTAAAGTTTATTTATATAGCACTTTTCGCAGATAAAATCACAAAGTGCTGTACAACATATAAATAAAAGATTAAAATAAACAGAAGAATTACTGTAGTAACATCTGATTAATCAAAACAATAAGAACAGCTGATAAAAACAAGAACAATTGATAAAAACACTAAAATAAAAACATTTATCTAAAAGCTTGTCTGAATAAAAGTGTCTTAAGCTGCGTTTTAAAGGAATCAATAGAGACGGTCACACGAAGAGACTGAAGGTAACTGACTCCTGCTGTTGCAGGAAGCCTGTAACACAATCCCTCTACATCCCACCTAACACATGGACACAAGAACAGGCAGGCTGAGCCACCACTTGTCAAATGTGGGCCGTGTGTCTTGATTCTCTTTATGTGGGACGCAAGAAGCGGGGGGTGGATTGTCAAATCCAGGAATGTCTTGCCAAATCTTGAGGATAGCAGGCATCAAATATGCCTGTTTTGATTTTGTACATCTACCTTGTGGTGTTTTGCAAGTTTTGATATTTGGATTTCACTTTCTATTTCTCTCCTATGTTTTTTTTTTCTTCTGTTGTTTGTTGTTTAAGGAAATTCTACCATTGCTGTTCATCATTCTTTAGTTTGTAGCAGGTTGCTTTTGTAAATGAGCCCTCGAGGCTCAATGAGATTTACCTGACTAAATAAAAGTGGAATGAATGAAAAAATATGAAACTTAATTAAGGAGCAAACTTATGCAAATGTCTATTTGAAAACACACATAATTCAGTTGAACTGTTTTCCTTCCATTGTTGGTTCTCATGTGTTTAAAAGCAGACTAGTTTTAGACTGAAGTCAAGTTTTACTTCTGGAGGAGGAACTAATGCCGGGTCCCCACCTAAATTGTCAGAACGCTCCTGCCGCCCCCTTTTGGCCGCTTGTCACTGACGTCTAATGACGCGCACTAGGGGGAGGCAGAGGGTCATCAGTTGTTGTGTTTCATGCTGCTGGCAGATAAAATCAGCAGCACGTGACCCCCGCTCCAACTGGAGTGGGTTTTCTACAAGCCGAACTGCAGATCAGACAGTCTTTGTTGAGATTAAAACGTTTTTTTATGTTTGGGGTGATCGTACGCTGAGCGGACAGCAGCAACTGTTTAAAATGCCAAGATTCTTACCGGAGTCTGGTTCCAATTCATGGAGGCTGATGAGGTAAGTTTAAAAAGTCCAAAAAAAGTCCCGTTGTCGTTGCGTCATCACATAGCAGAGGCTCTCCCGATTGGTTGCTGGACGCGTCGAGCAACGTCAAGCCGCAAAAACATCAACTTTTGAGACTTTGGCGGCTCGACGCTGCTCAACGCGTAGGTTATTTTGGACGCGCACGTGGAAATGAACTGCCGCGTGCCGGCGCGCCGCTTCAAATACCCAAAACGCGCCGCTTCACGGTTTGCCGCGCTTCGACGCGTCTCCACATAGACTTTAAATGTAAACCGGCCGCTTCAGCCGCCCGACACGGGTCCGGTGGGTAACCGGCATGAGGAGCACTTAGGTTCCTGTGGACTTTTGTGTGACTGTTTAAATATATCTAAATGACTAAATCGTTGTCAACAATCCTCAAAATCAAATGGTATCTGTCCCGTGTGGACAGTCATGTGTAAGTTTAAAGTTAACTCATGGCTGAAACTTTGTCCACAAAGCTCACATTTAAGTGGTTTTTGTCCAGTATGGATGCTCATGTTTAAATCTGTCGTCTGCCTAAATCTTTGTCCACAGTCCTCACTTTGATATGGTGCACAGCCTTCGGAGATTCTTACGTGTCTTTTTAAAGCTGATTCAAGGGTAAATCTCAGTTTACAATTAAGACATTCATAAAGGTCCTGTACTTTGTGAAGATTTGTGTGTAAGTTTAAATGGTGTTTAAGGCTAAATCTTTCTCCACACATATCACATACAAATAGTTTAGCTTTGTGGATTCTCATGTGTGAGTTTAAACTTGACTTATGTCTAAATCTCTGTCTACAATTCTGACATTCATAAGGTTTCTGTCCTGTGTGGATTCTCATGTGTGAGTTTAAACCTGACTTATGTCTAAATCTCTGTCTACAATTCTGACATTCATAAGGTTTCTGTCCTGTGTGGATTCTCATGTGTGAGTTTAAACTTGACTTCTCGTTAAATCTCTTTCTACAAATCTCACATTCATATGGTTTCTGTCCTGTGTGGATTCTAATGTGAGAGTTTAAATGTGACTTATTGTGAGTTTGATATCCACAAATCTCACATTTAAATGGCTTTTGTCCTGTATGGAGAAACACGTGTCCGTTTAAATGGTATTTATTTATAAATCTTTGTCCACAAATATCACATTCATATGGTTTCTGTCCTGTGTGGATTCTCATGTGTGAGTTTAAACTTGACTTGTGTCTAAATCTCTGTCTACAATTCTGACATTCATAAGGTTTCTGTCTTGTGTGGATTCTCATGTGTGAGTTTAAACCTGACTTATGTCTAAATCTCTGTCTACAATTCTGACATTCATAAGGTTTCTGTCCTGTGTGGATTCTCATGTGTGAGTTTAAACTTGACTTCTCGCTAAATCTCTTTCTACAAATCTCACATTCATATGGTTTCTGTCCTGTGTGGATTCTAATGTGAGAGTTTAAATGTGACTTGTGGTTAGTTTGATATCCACAAATCTCACATTTAAATGGCTTTTGTCCTGTATGGAGAAACACGTGTCCGTTTAAATGGTATTTATTTATAAATCTTTGTCCACAAATCTCACATTCGTATGGTTTCTGTCCTGTGTGGATTCTCATGTGTAAGTTTAAACTTGACTTACATCTAAATCTCTGTCTACAATTTTGACATTGATAAGGTTTCTGTCCTGTGTGGATTCTCATGTGAGAGTTTAAATGTGACTTATGGTTAGTTTGATATCCACAAATCTCACATTTAAATGGCTTGTGTCCTGTATGGAGAAACACGTGTCCGTTTAAACGGTATTTATTTATAAAGCTTTGTCCACAAATCTCACATTCATATGGTTTCTGTCCGGTGTGGACTCTCATGTGTGATTTTAAATTATGCCTGAAGTTAAATCTATGTCCACACTCCTCACATTTATGTGGTTTATATCCTGCGTGAATCCTGATGTGTTCTTTTAAATTTTGCTTCTGGTTATTTCGATATCCGTAAATCTCACATTTAAACGGCTTCTGTGCTTTATGGAGATTCATGTGTACTTTTAAACTATTTTTATAGCCAAATCTTTGTCCACAAATCTCACATACAAATGGTTTCTCTCCCGTGTGGATTCTCATGTGTGTTTTGAAATGTTCTTTTTGTGTCAATATTTTACCACATTCATCACAACTGAATGATTTTGGTCCTGTCTGGATTTTCCTACGTGTCTCTACACTTTTCTTCTGACCCAAAGGACTTGAACCTCTTACGGTTGAATGACATGTCATGTGTCTCTGAAGAGACCGGTTGTGCAGAAATTGTTTACCACACTCAGAGCAGCTGAAATATTTGTTGACAGAGTTTACAGCTGACTGAGGTGCACTGCTCTCCTTGTCACTGTCTTCAGTTGTTGACCCAGAGTCTGACAAGTGTTCCAGCTGAGAGACAGGATTGTTCCCATCCTTGTCCTCTTCATCATCCTCACTGACTTCAGTCTCTGAAGATCTGGAAGCACCTCCATGAAGATTTAGATCTGGGTTCCTGCTGGTTTCTGCTCCTTCACAGTCCTCTCCATCAGCTTCTACTTTCATCTGGTCAGCTGAGCTGCTGGTTGAAACATCTCTGTCCTTCATTTGATGCTGATGAAGCTGCGAGAACAGAGGCTTCTCTTCATCATCCTCACTCTTCAGAGGAACTGCGGTGAATGAAAACCTGCTGACATCAGTTTCCTCCTTCACAAAGAGCCGCTCTCCCTCTAACCGGGTCCAGAGTTCCTCCTCTTCCTCCTTGATGTGGAGGGGCTCTGGATTCTGCTGATGAAGCTGTGAGAACAGAGGCTTCTCTTCATCATCCTCAGTCTTCATGTGAACTGCAGTGAATGAAAACCTGCTGGCATCAGTTTCCTCCTTCACATTGAACTGCTCTTTCTCCAATTGGGTCCAGAGTTTCTCCTCTTCTTCCTTTATTTGGAGAAGATCTGGCTCCTGCTGGTCTACATCAGGCCTCCATTTCTCAGGAACATCTACTCTGATCAGCAGAGTCTGCTGATCATCTGCACAGAACAATGAAACACAGACAATATGGACAATTATAACTTCATATTTACTCATACATCACTTGTGTTTAGGGGTGGGCGATATGGCTCAAATATTATATTGTGACATTTCAGAGCATTCTGACGATAACGATACATTTCGTGATATAACCAGACCCCCCCCCCCAAAAAAAAGAAATCATAGTCATTTATTTGACAAAATTAACTTAAGATGTTGCTTTGCAGTATTATATACAATTTTAAAAAACAAGGGGTAATTTCACTGAAATTACTTTATTTAGTAAAGTATTCAGTCTCCAAGTATAAAAAATAAAAATGATCCTTCTGTTATTTAGATTGAAAAAGTCTGCACAAACTATAGATCAGGTGAGCCCAACCAGTCGCTCGCGGGCGACCAGTCGCCCGCCAGCTGGTTCCCAGTCGCCCGCGAAGCGCAACCTTGCAACAGCTGACGAGCCGGCTGTCAGCTGTTGACAAGGTGAAATGTCCGCTGCTAAGCTTCATTCTAACTCCGACAGAAGTGGTGGAGGTGACATGTCCGCTGCTAAGCTTCATTCTAACTCCGGCAGAAGTGGTGGAGGTGGGGGGTGGGAGGAGTGACGATATTCCAATGCGCAGCAACGCTTTCCTCAGCCCTCCCCATCTTGTATTCTCACAGACATAGTCTCGCGAGTTTTGGGTGCGGTGACACAACTGAACCTAAAGTCTCATGAGTCATGAGAGCGCTGTGGAGTGAATGTCAGTACGCAGAAAACATGGATGGTAAACTAGCGAACAAGCAAACGAAAACTTATTATTTTCACACAGAGTGGGAGGAGGAGTATTTTTTTGTTTATTCTAATTCGAAGTCTATTTGCCTCATCTGTAATTCGAGCGTTGCCTTACCCAAAAAGTGTAACTTGGAGCGGCATTTCAAGACGATTCACAAAAGATTTGAGACAGATTTCCCTCCTAAAAGTTCTTTACGGACTCAGAAAGTGCGGGAGCTAAAAAACAAGCTTGCAACCCAGCATCTTCATTCGGCCCAGCACAAAAGGTAAAGTTGCTACGATCCCCTCCTACCGTGTTAGCCGCATCCTGGCTCAACATAAGAAGTCTTTCAGTGATGGAGAAGTTATGAAAGAAACGTTTATTATTCTGCATTATTCACATGGATTATTGGAACATAAATCAGGATGGTATTCTGCATTATTCACCTGGATTATTGATCATAAATCAAGAGCTAAAGGCCAATATCAGAGCAACCTGGGCTCTCATAACACCTGAGCAGTGCCACAGACTGATCAACTCTATGCCATGCCACATTGCTGCAGTAATCCGGGCAAAAGGAGCCCCAATTAAGTATTGATGCTGTACATGCTCATACTTTTCATGTTCAGTTGACCAGCATTTCTAAAAATCATTTTTTATTGGCCTTAAGTAATAATAATAATAATTTACTTATAAAGCCCTTTAAAACAACCACTGCTGCAACAAAGTGCTGTACACATAAAATAAAATACTGTACATAAATAAATAAACACAAGTAATATTCTAATTTTCTTATATACTGGATTTGGGGTTTTCACTAGTTGTCAGTTATAATCATCAACATTAAAAGAAATAAACATTTGAAATATATCAGTCTGTGTGTAATGAATTAATATAATATACAAGTTTTACTTTTTGAATAGAATTACTGAAATAAATAAACTTTTTCATTATATTCTTATTTTATGACTAGCTTATTACTGATGCATTTCATAAAGTCTTTTATAGTAAAGTAGGAAAATGAAGGGGACAGAGCCTACATTAAATTGTTTAAAATGGTTCTTAAACATTTACTTCATTCAACAAACTTGAATAAAAATACACTTCATCAAAAATGTAACAACGTTTTAAACTAAACAATTTTCCGTTTGACTACTGATTGTGATAAACAATAAAGATTCTAAAATACTTGAGATCAAAGGTTTTGTAATGCTGTAATGAGTGATTCTCCATTGATGAAATAGCTGTTATCTTTACATGCTTTTTTTGGTCAGAATTTATGAGAAGTTGTTTCTCTGGTAAAAAAAATTGAAGTAGAACTTCACACCAGTACAGACAGGTGTAGTTATAAACAGTGTTTGAGCATCCCTTTCAAAATGTGGCTTCAGAACTTAACGTAGCAATGGGTTAACCAAACAACAATCAAAATGGTTCCTAATTCATGGGCATAGCCAGAATTTTATGGGGGGCGGTTCGTTTTAAATAAGAAGTTGATCAACCCAAATTAATGTGCCTGGATAGGTCAATGGATATAGCGTTTTCCTTCAGTCCCAAAGCTCATGGGTTCAAGTCCCGTATGGTACGTTTTTTTTATTTTTATTTTTTATTCATTCCAGATTAAAAAAGCACAAGAAAACTATTTACAAAACAGCAAGAAATAAAACTATGCATTAAATGAAAGGAATCAGACGAAGAAAATAATCTTATCTGCCCCTTCTCAAACTATTTTTTTTTCAAACACTCTTTTATTGGATAAAAAAAGAAGAATGTGTTAACCACAGGCATATTAACTACTTTTTTTTATCCAATAAAAGACAAATGTAAAATTAGTTGTTTGAATCGAGTGTTTGAAAAAAAAATTAGTTTGAGAAGGGGCAGATAAGATTATTTTCTTCTTCTGCTTCTCAAACTAATTTTTTTTTCAAACACTCGATTCAAACAACTAATTTTACATTTGTCGTTTATTGGATAAAAAAAAAGGTAGTTAATATGCCTGTGGTTAACACATTCTTCTTTTTTTATCCAATAAAAGAGTGTTTGAAAAAAAAATAGTTTGAGAAGGGGCAGATAAGATTATTTTCTTCGTCTGATTCCTTTCATTTAATGCATAGTTTTATTTCTTGCTGTTTTGTAAATAGTTTTCTTGTGCTTTTTTAATTTGGAATGAATAAAAATAAAAAAAACGTTGTACCATGCGGGACTTGAACCCATGAGCTTTGGGACTGAAGGCAAACGCTATATCCATTGACCTATCTAGGCACACTAGTTTAGTATTGTCAACTTCTCCTTTAAAAGTGGGCGGTTCGTTCGAACCCCCCGAACCCCCCTTGCCTACGCCACTGCTAAACAACTTGGATTTCAGTCTAGCTTAATAATCACTTCAGGATTTGGAGTGCAACAAGGTTAGGGATCATGCAGATTGATTATGTTAATGTTAGCATTCTTAGTTCAATTCACCCCTATTCGTAACTGTGGGGTATAATGTCTCACCCCCACTAGAAACTAGGGCTGGGCCACATCATATCGTTCACGATAATACCGATAAAAAAAGCTTGCCCGGGCAATTTTTTTAAATATAATTATATGCTAATTTCATGACGTAATACTTCAAGGTGCCCCGCCCACTTAACAACCGAGCGCACCGAACGACCAAACCGAACTGCGCACCTCCCCTCCCCTTCCCCTGTCTGTACTGGTGTAAAGCTAATTAGTTACGCGCAATACTAGCTAGCTAAAATGCTAAAAACAAACAACGCGTTTCTCAGCTGGCTCTTCATCCAACTCTAAACTGCAGACACAGACAGTTAATCTGTCTCCCCCTCCCCCCACCACTCTCTGAGCGGCCGGTGTGGGCTGCGTCTAACCCGCTCTAAACTGTCGGTACAAACACGCGCAGCTCAACTGTCTCTTGAGTTCCACAGTTGGTCCACGGGTTAAGAGGCAGGTGATCAGAGACAGATAGTTAAAAAAATGAATCAGATAAATGAATTATTCCTGCATGAATACATAGTTCCCACACACGTGACTAGAATTCTAGAATTCCGGAATTTCCGCCATTTTAGTAGGATAAACCAAGTAACCAAGGCGCATATATAGCAGTGGTTGGGACTAGTGGTTGGAGTTGAGTTGGAGGAATAAATGTCAGACAAAGCGGTACTACCCCCTGGTGGAGAAAGGCAACAAGTTGTGAGTTGGAGGAATAAATCATGTCAGACGAAGCGGTATTGCCCCCTTGTGGAGAAGGCAACAAGTTGTCACGAAGAAGTTACTACCGTACTTGCTTCGCAGCTTTAAATTCATGGATGGATGCTTAATAACCAGTAACAGAGTTGTGAAGGACGTCCAGAGCTCGGCCTTGCTGTCTTCATGTTAATAACAGTTCTGGAAACTGGCAGAGTACCGGTAAGTGATTACACGTAGATGTCCCTCGTAGCAACAGCAGCTAAGCTAGTCTTTGCTAAAGTAAGATCGGTGTGGTTTACTGCGTGCTAAGCTACGTAGCTTGAGCTACAGTAAATATCAGCGATTTTTAACATAACAAAGATTAGCTTAGCTAATGTAACTTGTGCCACAGTAAATATCAGCCATGTGTACTTTATTAATACAAGTAGCTACATCTGTGCTACTTTTAAAGATTGTTGCTACTTCAGATGAGCTTGTTAGTAAAGATGGCTGATATTTCTCACATTACTACTTATTTATTTTAGCCTATGACTGCCTTTCATACTTAAATTAGTGTTAACAAAATAAATTATTTGTAATTATTGCTCAGTCATAGTATTTTTAACGTTTCTCAGTAAATGTCACTGATATCTATTTTCCACTATGATCTGCCTTTGTTAATAAAGTTAGTGGTGAAAAGTTACAATTTGGTAACTCCTTTTAATTTTCATCTTTAAATCACTTCTTGGTCTGCTGCCCTCATACATCTCCTCCTAGATGTCTTTGCGTGATTGCAGCTACAGCGTACGCTCTCAGGACATGATTACCTGCAGTGTTCCGTCAGTGAGGACTGAACTTGGAAAAAGGGCCTTCTCCTACTCTGCTCCTGCTTCCTGGAATATCTTACAAAAAGATCTGAAGCTCTCGGCCCTGACCTCTCTAAATGATTTTCAGAATCTGTTGGAATCCTGGCAAAAACCAATGCAGATTTGTTCCTGTTTTTGATTTTGTACATCTACCTTATAATGTTCGCTAGTTTTTGCTACTTTTCTTTTGTTTATTGTTCAATGTATTTGTATCATTGCTGTTCATCATTCTTTAGTTTGTAGCAGGTCGCTTTCGTAAATGAGCCCTCGAGGCTCAATGAGATTTACCTGACTAAATAAAGGTTGAATGAATCCATTAGTGAAAGCCTGAAAGCATTTTAATTGTTTTCTCCCTTTTTGTTGTATTTGGGTGTAAAGGTTCCGAGTCCCAGGAGTTGGATGAAGCTGGATGGATGAATCTGCTTTTCAAGTACATCTGGTGTTGCTGTGAAAACATGCATTGCTAAATGTACGTGCTAGTTTGAATAAAACAGTTGTACCAAGTTTCACCTTGTTTATTTCAATAATTGTTATGTTGTTTAATGTCCAATAATGAGAAGTTCTACTGCACATAAATAAAACTTAGATGTAGTGATTGTTCTTTTGGCAACTTACCAGTTTAGTGTTTTATTGACGTACAAAACATAAAAACATGCATGTACTGTTCATCCTCCAGGAGTAGATTGATAAAGTTCAGAATAAAAGCTATAATTATAAATTCAAAACAATTTAAACTGAATACAATATGAGAACTGGGGGTGATTTTATATATTTTAATGAAATGATTTATCAAAACACTCTTCAACAAGGAATGATGGATCCGAGCGCAGTTTCTGATTTTAAACAAATGAACAGATTTCTCGTCATGTGGGACCATCCGACTGGAGCAGCCAACCCCTCCGGATCTGAGACTGGACGCAGGTCTACGAGCTTTTCACTCATCTGTACATTAAAAAAAAAAAAGATTATTAAACATTGTCATTTTTTGCATCATACAGTTTAAAATAAGACTCCAAGTTTGCTACTCAACGTAGGAAAAATAAATACAGTTGCACCTAACATTTTTTACTCATTCACAAAAATAAATGTTCAATTTTATATTGATTTTAGTAAATTTCTTTACTAGTGTCATTACCTGCTGTTTGTTAGAGTACCGGTAAGTGTGTCTGTCAACTTCAGTGTGGGGTTCTGGTCACGAGTGAGGGAAGAATGGAGCATGAGCTTGACAGATGGATTGGTGCAGCATTTGCAGTATTACGGACTCTGTACCGGTCCATTGTGGTGAAGAGAGAGCTGAGCTGTAAGACCAGGCCGTCCTGAACAACATAAAAAATTTAACAGAGGCAATTATTCAAATGTTGGAAGTTATACCCAAAACATTACTTTTTTTAAATGTAATGTTTTCTGAAGACACATTCCCAATGCTTTATTCACACATGAAAACAAAAGGGAACCAAAATCAAAACAATGACAATGTTGCAGTGTTCAAATAGATGTTAGTTAAATTTTAATTGTATTTTAGCTGTTTTTATATAAAAGTCCAACCAAGGACTGGGTTTGCAAATTAGCCTGTGGCTAGAAAACCTGTGTACAAGACAACGGTTGCTTCGTTTTTAACATGCAACATTGTTTATTGTGCTGTCCTTGTTCAAATAAACTTGAATGAAATTAAATGTTCAAATATCTATTTGAAATATAATGTGTATGTATACATACACAGTGTACGTATATACAGTACATACAGCATTATATACTGTACTGTGTACTCTCAGCTCTGCATGTACATACTGTGAACTCTCAGTTACTGCCACATCAAATTTTAGCTCAAAAACTGTAAAACTGTCAGTGATACAAACATTTTTGTTTCCAATATACTCAGGTAGCGATAGGGGCCATCTTAAATTGAATTATCCTAAAGCTTATCAGTTGTAAATGTCCGTCCAGTGATTAGTTTCAGAAAGTTTCATATAAATCTGTCCCTGCTGAAACCCATCTGTTCTCTCTGGCGTTTCATACTGTGTGAGCTGACTTTGTGTACATGTATATACAGTATTTTATCCTGCGTTTTCATTTTAATGCTGTTCTTATACATTTTATTATAATTTCACTGCTGTAAATGTCATAGTTTTACCATTAGTGTGTATTACTGTTTCTGTAATTTTATTTTGACTTGACTGGCGTGTGGGTCCATGAGTTATTTTGCCAACAGACAAACACACTGACTACAAGTGTTAACGTGTGTGTCAGCCTGATGTCACAGGGTAAATAATGGTTCAAAATACATTACTGTATTAATAAGCAGCTTCCTAACAACAGAGTCGAGGCTAAACACGAGCGAGGCACTTTGTTGTCTGTGTTACTGTTTCTGTAATTTTATTTTGACTTGACTGGCGTGTGGCCATGAGTTATTTTGCTAACAGACAAACAGACTGACTACAAGTGTTAACGTGTGTGTCAGCCTGATGTCACAGGGTAAATAAAGGTTCAAAATACATTATTAACAAGCAGCTTCCTAACAACAGAGAGTCGAGGCTAAACACGAGCGAGGCACTTTGTTGTTGTTGTGTTACGGTGTGGATGTTAGCATGTTAGCATAGCGTTGCTAAGCTAGCGACAGTAACAGAGGAGCTAAATCATGAAAAAAAAACTGTTCAAACACACACAGTTTCGCTAAGTTAATCACATTGAATTTCTGTTTACCTGACAAAAAGTGATCGGAGCATATTTTTGATGTTGACAATGGCAAATCCTCCTTGCGGTTGATCTTACACAGCCAGACTCGCCGACGTTCAGTGGTGGGCGCTTCTGTATCTGGTCCTTCATGCTTCCTTATTTTCGGAATTACGTAAAACTTACGCTTGGCAATTGCCGGCAATTGCTCGATTGGTACTACCACTAACCCAACACGAAATAACCATTGCAATTATTTATAAATAAACAACCGCGAAAAATACACTGCTCGTAACCTACGTTGCTACTAGTGGTTAGGAGTGGAAGTATTGCCAACCAAAATGGTGGACAACCCGGAAATGCCCGTTATGTGACGTCACATAGGAACTATGTATAGATGAAGCTGAAACACCACAAGCTTCAGGGTCAGCTCATCACCTTGATACAAGTTCTGGAAGTTATAGCTCATTTAAAGGCAACATATATTTTGTTGTATGTTACATTTATGCCCAACAGATTTTAAGCTTCATTTTATTTAGTTGTTTTGGGAAACTGCTAGGCTTGTTATAGATTAACCGATTCGACCGGATATCCGGTTTGACAAGCTAGCGATGTGGTTGCATCGGTAGCAGCCACGTAAACCGACAGCAACCAGCCACAAATTCAGAGATGAACCGGTTGAAGAGACACAGACCGGTTATCGCGAGACTTGCTTGGTTTACAATGCGTTTCTAAAACAACGCGAGAGCGAAGCTATTCTCACGCATGCGCCATAGCTCACCAAGAGCACGAGCGAGCATGGATGTAAATAGTAGCCGCGCGCGCTAGCGAGTCACCGCGAAAGATTTTCAACACATCAGCCAGACAAAAATCTAAAGTGTGGAACGTTTTCGGGTTTTACTAGAAGGACGGAAAACTCGACAAAAGCCACGCTATTTGTAAGCTATGCAGCGCACCTCTGAAGTACACTGGTAACACAACAAACCTCGACCAACAACTTTTCAAGCCTCATAACAACGAGCAGGATCATGCAGCTGCCACACACAAAGCGACGGGTAACGTTATCACTAAATTTTACGGGCAACTCAGTGATAGTTCTCAACGAGGTGATAGTGACTCAACGAGGCTAGCCTGTATAAATAAAGGTTGAATGAATGAATGAATAGTTCACGAGCTACACAGGCCTTGAAGATCTCTTCCACACTGTTTTAAGTCCCTGCCCTTCCTCAGTAGCAGTGATAACTCCTGTCAATGAGCCCACAGAATGGGTGAACAGTCTTGTTACACAGAAGAATAAACACGTTGTTGGACCCGAACTGCGTTGTCTCAGCCTTCACCTATAATATAAGCTGCATGACTATGACCCACAGCCATACAAGATTAATAAGAAGCATAAAGCTACAACAGTAGCCATGATGCGGACATTCACAGCTAAAGCAACATCCCTGCATCACAAGGTAAATCCCCCAGCACACTGTCAAAATACATCTTACAGTCTGCTGTGTTTTGTTGCTGTCACTAGATTTATTTTGCCTACTGTTTTTTGATTGTTTACACTGCATTTAACCATACTGTACACTAAATGTAATGTCTGCATTTAACCATACTGTACACTAAATGTAATGTCATGTTTTATTTCTAGGTAACGGGGGATTCAGTTCAGAGAGGTCCAGTGCAGACTGAACCTGCAAATGGAGATCTTGATGTCTGCAATGATGCACCCCAGACCCAAGATGAGCATACAGGTTTGTGTTTTATAACTTGTGATCAAGAATGAGCTGACTTTGTCTTAAACTTGTGCTGCAGTCATTGTATCAGCATAAAACACATTCACAATAATGAGAGAATCTGCATGCACAGAAAGAGTTAAATAATCATCATGATGATAATGATATATCTTTTACACATGTACACGAGTCCCTACATAAATAAATTCTGAACATCAGATGAAGATTTTTACATAAAATGGTAAAGTCAGTAAAAAAAAAAAACTTCATGGCAAACATAGCCAGTAATATATGGTGCTTGTTTTCTATTTCAGATGATGAACCACCTTGTAAAAAGAAGAAAATGTCAGCGCTGGACGAGCTGTTGGGAGACTTTGAAGTGAGGATGGCAACTAGATCTGTGAGGGACCAGGCCAGTGAAGAAGTCAAGAGGTAAAGAGAGCATGTTTTTATATTAATCCGTGCCCACCTGCTCACACAAACTCATGTTCGTTCTGCTGTTGTTAGGTGTACTGTTCTTGCATTATGTTTTGTACAGGTGGTCCCCGACTTACGAGCGAGTTCCGTACTTATGAGTTGCTCGTAAACCGAAAATTCGTACATCGGAACGGCCCGCAGTGGCTATCTCGTAAAACCGGAACTTTGCTCGCAAATAGAAAAAAGACGCTAGCGCTCGGCGCACACCCGTTTATCAACATGAGACTGAACAAGCGTACATACTGATCCTTAAACATGCACAACACTTTATTTACAAGCAGTTAGCTAGCACATTACACCACACATTCATCTATAAACACATACCTGTACAGTTTTTTCTGTACAACAGTGCTTTTCTCCGCCTTTTGTTTTCACACGACAGACACGTCGTCTCTCGCCCCCCCCTCCGCGCGCTCTATGTGCAGTCAAAGTGCAGTGCAACTGTCTAGTCCAGACAGAAAGGACTGTTAGTATCCTAACTTCATACAGAAAAAGTTTTAATAACTTACCGAAAGCCGTCTGCTTGCGCCGCCATCAGCTGCATCTGTTAGCATTAGCTCCCCCGAATCCGCAGCTCCGGGCAGTCCGGTTTATCTGCATCTCCAAAAATGCTGTCGGCTTTGTTATTCCAAGTTAGCTCGTTGTCCCCCGATGTCTTCGGCTTCCAGTCCGACATCGAGGCGAGCTCCAGGGACCTCTGATCGCACAAAGCCGGCTGTCGAAGCAACAGCTCTGGTGGGGTCCGGTTTAGCATGTTAGCTTAGCTCATACCATGAGCTGCTGGTCTCGCGCGGCGCTGTGGGAGCGCTCGGCGGAGCGATCGCGGCTGCTGCTCCAGTCCTGAGACATTCACAGAGTTCAGGGAGTGTTTCCAGTTAATTTATCCGTATGAGGCATGCTCTTATGGGAGAAACAGTCCTCCAAAAGCTGACTGCCGAGTGCCGACCGAGACCGGAACTAATGAATGTAAAATGGCGGCTCCGCCATTTTACATTCATTAGTTCCAGTCTGGCAGTACCGAAATACCAGTTCATTCATTAGTTCCAGTCTCGGCAGTGTTCAAAAAAGCACGAAATTATTTAAAAAAATGATAATAATGATACTTTACGTATTTATAAAGCCATTTAAAACATTCACAGCTGCAACAAAGTGCTGTACACATGAAATTAAGAACATTTAAACCCAAAAAAAAAAAAAAAATTTTTTTTTTTTATTTCATATTTTTATTAATTATGATAATCTCGTAAAGTCGAACGCTCGTAGGTCAGGGCGCTCGTAAGTCGGGGACCACCTGTATTATTAAGTTCAAGTTCAAGTGTTTATTTGTCATATGCAGGTTAACACAGGGTTAAAGGTATTGTGACATGATTTTATAAATTTGAATATTTGTCAGAACATATATATCTTATATCATTGAGCTCTGTTCGTTTTTGCAAAATAAATTATAAATATATTAAATTTTTATTCCAAGTTATGGTAGTTTTTTTCTCTGGGATACGCCCCTAAAAATCTGCGCATTTCCGCAAAAACTTCATTGTGACGTGCCTACGTGACTACGGGAAGGCACGCTCCAACGTGCATTTAAATAATAATGGGGAGCATGTCCGATTGCGTCTGAGATATATCATTTTAAGACAGTAAATCATCCAAAACTCTCATTAATGAACCCTCCCTGAATAAAAAGAAACTACAGATGTTACCTGATCGCGCAGACATAATTTAAAAATACATTATTAGCAACGTGTTTGCTCCGGGCTCTCGGCTAATGTTTCTTAGCAGCCATCTTGGCAAACAGAGTCCCTGACACCGGTCACGTCTGAGATATATCATTTTAAGACAGTAAATCTTCCAAAACTCTCATTAATAAACACTCCCCGAATACAAAGAAAACAACAGATGTTACCCGATTGCGCTGACATAATTTAAAAATACATAAATAGCAACGTGGCCTGTACTGTATCTCGGCTAGTGTGTTAGCTGCTACCTCGGCTTTTTATTACCGGTTGCGTCAGCGATATATCATTTTAAGACAGTAAATCATCCAAAACTCTCATTAATAAACACTCCCCGAATAAAAAGAAAACAACAGATGTTACCTGATTGCGCTGACATAATTTAAAAATGCATAAATAGCAACGTGGCCTGTACTGTATCTCGGCTAGTGTGTTAGCTGCTACCTCGGCTTTTTATTACCGGTTGCGTCAGCGATATATCATTTTAAGACAGTAAATCATCCAAAACTCTCATTAATATCCCTCCCCGAATAAAAAGAAACTACAGATGCAGACATAATTTAAAAATACATTATTAGAAAAGTGTGTGTGCTACTGATTCGGCTAGCTTGTTAGCAGCGAACATAAATAATCTGCCGTGATAATTGGCTTCATACACTCACAGTGTATAAAGTAAAACAACATGAACTCACGTAAAATATATAGTTTAGAATCTAAAACACTACACACCTCCGATTATCTTTACACAAAGACTTACTCATCTGGACAGTCTTCCGATGGTCCCTGCGTTGTTTGCATGGTAGCTCCTGTGGGACTTTCTTCTGTCGATTTTCTTTTAAAAATAGTAGGAATAGCATCCGGTTTTAAAAGTCTTCTGAATCTTACTGGTAATCCTAAAGATTCTTGTAAACCAGGTCTTTCCAGATAACAATCGGCAGTAAAATGGTCGCTGCAGACATACGAGTAGGAACCCACCGGTCCTTGTCTGGTCCATTCTGATTCTTGTCGAAGTTTCTCATCTTTTGGAAATTTGTGAAGAATCACTTGTTCACTGCTGATATTAGAACACACAAATGCGCTACAACGTGACGGCATTTTTCAAGTTACACAAAAAAAAGAGCCGATCTTTCAGGAAATGAATTCTATGGCAAGCAGTTAACACACAAAACAAACGGGCAAGGCTCTGCCTTCTGCCCGTTGTGACGTTGATGACTGGCGACGACGACTGGTGATGACGTATTGCGGAAATGCGCGGAATTTTAGGGGTGTATCCCAGCAAGTACCAGAGAAAAACATTACCATAATTTAGAATAAAAATTTTACATATTTATAATTTATTATGCAAAAACGACCAGAGCTCAATGATATAAGATATATATGTTCTGACAAATATTCAAATTTACAAAATCATGTCACAATACCTTTAACTTAGTACAATGAAATGCTCAGGATGAGAAAAAATGATTTTGACTTGCTAAAAAACAAACAACAAGCAAACAGGAAATACTAAAGCATGCAATGAGGGTACAAAATAAACTACCAAAAAGTGAAACAGTAATTATAATATTACAAAGTTTCTGAAGAGAAAAATAGTAAACAACATGGTAGAATTTTAACGGTGAAGCAGGATGAATTTGTGTGAATAACTATTTCAAGGTAGTAATGAAATATAAGCTAAAATGCACATGATCTATATTGCACATAACTACCAAACTACAGGTTGTGTGACAGGTTATTGCACAACAGGTTATTGCACAGGACTCAGGAGCTTTGTGCTTATAGCTTATTCCTGGGTTTTTTTTCCTAGTGATTTTTATTTTATTACATGCTGCTGTAACCATTTGTGCCTTTTATATTTTTTCTGTATTTTCTGTAGGAAATTTTCTTTTAGCTGGTCTTTAGGTCCATGTTTAAAAATAAACACATTTAACATGTGATTATTTTGTTTGGCTTTTTACTTTATTTTTACCAGTGCTTTACAGCACCCTTTTAGATATGATATATGTGGACTTTTACAAATTTAAAAATGCTCTAAGAATGTCACATTGATAGAAATGGTCCTTTTTCTTTCATAATGAAATATTTGTCTACCGGTACATCAACAAATATTAAAACGTAGAATTATTTGAAGTGTAATCGAATCGAACCGAATCGAACCGAATCGCTTTTACACTGCATCGAATCGAACCGAATCGCTTTTACACTGCATCGAATCGAATCGTTCCATTTTTAAAATAAATCGTTTTTGAATAGAATCGTAACCCTTGTATCTAGATGTGAATCGAATCGTCTGTCACACAGAGATGTACAACATTAGAAACTGCACATGCACTTTAGTTTTTGTGGTGGTTTTTGTTGATCTATATTTTGTGCAGACTTTTTCAATCTAAATAACAGATGGTTTATTTTTATACTTGGAGACTGAACACTTTATTAAATAAAGTAATTTCAGTAAAATTACCCTTATATAATACTGCAAAGCAACATAAGTTAATTTTGTCAAATAAATAACTATGATATCTTTTTTTTTGTTATATCACGAAATTTATAGTTCTCGTCAGAATGCTCTGAAATATCACAATATATTAATATTTGAGCCATATCGCCCACCCCTAGTGTGAATAGCTATTTTCTGGCTGAATATCAATGAACAGATTGTTCCAGTGTCTGGAGCAGGGGTCACCAACCTTTTTGAAACTGAGAGCTACTTCGTGGGTACGAAGTCATACAAAGGGCACCAGTTTGATAAACTCTTCGGAAATAAAGCGTAAATTGAAAAAAAAGAAGTTTAATAAACATATTTTTAAGAACATGTTTTTAAGATAGACATTTTAAAATATATACGTACCGGTAAATGCAAAAAAAGAATAACAACTGAATAAAATGAAATTTTAAATGCAGCTTAGTAGTGAGTTGTGCTATTTTTAGAACAGGTCCGAGGGCACCCCAAATGGTCCTTGGGGGCACCCGGGTGCCCACGGGCACCATGTTGGTGACCCCTGGGGCTGCCACTGGAAAAGCCCAATCCACTCTGGAATGTAAGATTTTGCTTTGGCTATTTGATGTAACTGATAAAAACTAGTTTTGACAACTGAGGATATTTAAAAGACAAGAGCCAGTAGTGATCAACATCCCGCCTCAGAGACTAACGCATTCATTATTTAGGACAAATTAAGGAGGGGAAAAAAACCTAACTGCATTAACAAGCATTTAAAAAATTGTCGGCGCGACAATGAGTTAACGTGCCGCCCAGCACTAGTTATATCGTGAAATTTATCGTTATCGTGATAATGCTCTGAAATATCACAATATAATTTTTGAGCCATATCGTCCACTCCTACTAGAAACTAGTGGTTTTGTTTAGGGGTGCACCGATTGCAGTTTTTTGGCCGATCACCGATTTCTACAAAGTCTGATTTGCCGATTCCGATTTTGGCCAATACCAATTTTGTTTTATAAGCAATACTGTTAGATGTTGTCAGGTCACAATGCGCCTTCAAATTTCAATCTTATTTTGTTGAAAATCAGACCCTTGAACAACATTCTAGAAACAATACAAACTTGTTTTAACTGGTCACAAGGGTAGTGCTCTGAAATAAAAATGAAGTTTAGACAATTGTTAAAACTAAAAAAAAAATAAAAAAAAAATCGGTAAAATCGGTTTCTCATGCAAGCATTGACCGATTTCCGATTTCCCAAAATCAAGGAAATCGGGGCCGATAAATTGGTCAGTGCACCCCTAGTTTTGTTATTTTATTATGTTAATTGTCTGTTTTGTTTTCATGCTTTCATCCTGTATTTGCTCAACCGTTTTTAAGTTAGGTTTGAAGGAGTGTTTGTCGAAAACGTAGGGTTAGAATAGAATAGATCTTTATTGGCATATTTGCACCAAGGTGCAAAGTTTTGCAATTGGCGCGCGCACCATCCGAAGAGGGACGTACGCACGGAAGCCGCAGCAGTATAAAACCGCGCCACCAACAATCAGATATGAAAAAGGAACATACAGTCGGGTAATCATTGGTATTCAAAAAAGAATCTATCACAATGGACCTTACCAAGCTCCGCCCAGAAACGCCCCCTAAGCTCCAACATGGTTGCTTGCCTCACAAACAAAGTCTCGCGCAGCTTAGTTTCAATGGAAACATGGCGTCGACGGACTCTCTGCAGAGTATTTCTGAGTCGAATAGTGTATCATTTCTGCCAGATTCCAACAAAATATCAGCCATGACAATGGACAGGGGAACCAACAAGTTCATGTTGTTGTTTTTTTGGACGTTATCAAGTTGTTTGAGCCACGCAATGCCTTCAACAGCGTGCGCGTCACAGCTAATGCTACCGGCCGATGAGGAAAACAGCAGTTCCTCACACGCTCAGCATTATTACAGCTGTGGACAGGATCACTGATGCCTATTGTTCTGCAAGGCTGGGTAAGTCAGGCATTCATGGTTTTGAGGGTTACTTTTGAAATCAGTGATTTCTGTTGTTGGCAAAAGTTTGAGTGTAACGGTCTGATACACGGTGCTAGCGGTGCTAGCGTGGCTAACACGATTACAGTTTAGTGAAAAGCCTTTTTCAGGTAGAATGAAATATTTAATGTATGTTAGATACGGTACACATTGCATATTGATCTCTTCAGCTAACGTAAAACTGTGTAACAGACAGGCTTCAAGGTGTAGAAGTTGTATCGTTATCGGTAAATGCGGTCGTGCACAAGCTCACAATGTAAATTAGCATGTCTAAAAAAGTTAAGTCTGGTCCCCTGGACATCCCTCTGGTCCAGAGGACCAGACTTCGCTTTTTTAGAGTTTTCTACCTGGATTATTGAGCATGCATCAGGGTAAATTAGCATGCGTTTCTTGCTACTGTAGCTGTTGTTTGTGAGGCGGTCAAGCGCCTGGTAGCTGCGCTGTGACGTGACATGGGCATTAGCCAATGAAACACGGCCCTGTGGGCAGAGCTTGGTAAGGTCCATTTGTCTTAGGACACTCCATGATAAAGTCTAAAAAACTCTACCAGCTTTAGCACGAATAAGACAAGACATGTTGCATTTCATGGCAAGCAGGGAGATTGTCCGTGAAAATCATTTCAGATAAGCACAGTCTGTAGATGGCATTCAGCTCGGCTCCATCTGGAAGCACACGGAGACCTCTGGGGGGGGGGGGCAGCGAGTTCTCAACAGCTTTCACTCCAGGAGAAGATTGCAGACAGCCTTCTTTTTTCAAGGTTGCTCACAGTCCAGATTAGATTAGTCGCTTTATTTATTTTCAGGCCAGGCTACAGTGTACTTTTGACTGCAGCCTTGAAGTCCAGGTGCTGTTCAGGTCCAAATCCGAATCATGTGAGGTTCCGAGCTACAAATCCCCATCTGTGCCCTGATAGGTCGGCTGTAAACGAGTCCCAAAGCGCACCGCAGGTCCGCGGCTGTCCGCCGTTGCTCCCACCGTGCGGTTCAGCTCGTACATCAGCTGGCTCGTTGAGGTCATAGCCCGGATCAGAGAATCTTGTTGAGCAGGAAGTCTCGCCAGCGCGTTGATCGTCGCGACAGCCTCCCTCAGCTTCCAGTAGCAGAAACATCCGCCGATCCCAAAAAGCAGAGCAACTGCCACCAATATTCCAATAATCCACAAATCTTCAACGTCTTCGACAGAGAGAACGGTCAAACACATTGGCTTCCACTCGCTCCACGAGTCCATAGTGTATCCCACCGCATGCGTGTCGAAGGGGCAAGCCGCTTCTCCTGGTCCGGTGCGCTTCGTTGAAAAATTTTTATCAATAGAAGAAACAGCCCACGCTAATAAATCCATTTCAAATTGGTTCGAGTGAGCGCTGAAGAGTTGACAATCTTGCAATAATACTGTCCTGTATCTATATGACAGAGAATCACATCATTGATGTGTACTGTGCTTCTAGAGGTTTTCCTTAAGAATTTTAGTTCATCTTATTGTAGATGTCGCTGCTTTTGACTTTCAGGGAATTTTTGTCGTAGTTCCCCACACAACGTTTGCCCATTTGAGAATGGCAACATTTTGAACATGCCTTGATGTAGTCAGGGACATCTTTACACATTCTCATTGTATGCCATCTGCTTTGCCTTAGCTACCGTACTTCTTTGCTTTTCGTCCCATCTCCTTATATTCCTGTCTACTGTACTCTCTTCAGTCCTCTCATTGTCGTATTTCTTCTTGGCTAATCTCTTTCTTTGAACGGTGTCCTGCACTTCACTATTCCACCACCAGGTTTCCTTATCATATTCAACTTTTATTTAGGCAGGTTAATCCCATTGAGCCTCGAGGACTCGTTTACAAGAGAGACCTGGTTACAAACAAAGAATGATGACAACAGCGACAGTAGACTTTCCTTGGACAATCAACAATAGACATAAGATGCATACAGATTTTTGTTTAAACAAGTTAAAACAAATATGTCAAAGTAGCAAAACAGATAAGAGTATAAGGCAAATGTAGAAAACTAAAAACAGGAACATGTCGGCATTGGTTTTTGCCAGGATTCCAACAGATTCTTAAAGCCATTTAGAGAGGTCAAGGTCGAGAGCTTCAGATCTTTTTGTAAGATATTCCAGGAATCAGGAGTGGAGTAGAAGGCCCTATTGCCATGTTCAGTCCTCACTGATGGAACACTGCTGGTAATCATGTCCTGAGAGTGCACGCTGTAGCTGCATTCACGCATAGACATGTAAGAGGAGATGTATGAAGGCAGCAGACCAAGAAGTGATTTAAAGATGAAAATGTACCAGTGTAAGTTAATGATGTCCAGTTAACCAGTGACTACAGGGTGCAGTGGTGGGTATGATAATCACAGCCAGTTATGAATCTTAGTGCAACATGATAGAGAGCATCCAACATCTGTAGGGTGCTTGTAGGAGCGTTCATGTAGATAATGTCACTGTAATCAATGGCTATATATTCTATGTCCAGATGACACACCAGGCAAGTACCTTCCTACCTGTCTCTAATTACTGTTGCTGTAGTAGCCCAGTCATTTGGAAGCTCTTTCTTACCACCCAGAGCCTTTAACAGCTCCTCTCTGAATTTCTCACAACATTATTTCTTCTTCAGCTTCCACCATTTGGTCTTCTTCTCTGATTTTACTCTTTTTCTCTTCTTTACAACAACAATAATTTTATACACAACCATCCGATGCTGTCTGGCCACACTCTCCCCTGCCACAACCTTACTGTCTCCAATCTCCCTCAGGTTTCCTCTTCTATACAGAATGTAGTCGACCTGCATACTCCTTCCTCCACTCTTATAGGTCGCTCTATGTCCCTCCCTCTTTTGGAAATAGTTATTGACTATCCACCTCTTTCGCCAAAAGCTCATGTAAGCCGCCATGACAGTCCGGTGCCGCCCCCTCCCGGTAGTAAACTTCCGCCGGAAGTCCTGTAGTGTTTGGTTTGCTGTGAAAAACAAGCCGGGACACCAGTTTATTTTTCTCTCGTTTTTTAAATTTTTGGGGTTGTTTCTTGCTGGGTTAGAGGGTGTACAGCCAGGTATACGTTTGAGCAACGCGCTGTTGTAAACGTGAAGGATCTATGTCCATCGGAGGAGCCTACAGCAGCTCTGTCTGTGTCTGGCTCTGAGCTGCTCTCGAAGACGTCGCGCTCCGATCAACTTTAGTTCGGTAAACAAAATATTCTATATAAATCATTTTGTGAAACCATGTCAGAACAATATCGGAGTATAACCGTCTGTTTAGTAGCTGTTTTTTTTTTTTTTTCATGATTTAGCGTCTGTACTGCTGTGATAATGCTGTGGTTAGCTTAGCATGTAGCTACTTTAAAGGCTAACTTCCAGACGGTAACACTCACAACAAAGTGCTGGTTCTTGAGCCTGGACTTTTTTTTTGGCTGTGTTATTTTAGTTAAACTGTTATTTAGCTGGTTATATGATTGAGACAGTTTACACATCTTTTTTCAAAGACAGACCGTGTCAACAATGACTAGGCCTCAAAACCTGACCCGTCATTAAACCAGAGTTATTAAAGCACATTTAAAATAATGATGTAAATTAAAGAGGAGAAAAGTGCACATGAAGCTACATTTGTACTAAAATGTGAGTAAATAAAGAATTTACTTAACAAATCTGTCATTAAATAATATAACTCTGTGTTGCACACGTGTTTATACAGTATTATTTATATTTATTTATATTATTTAATGACAGATCTGTTAAGTAAATGCTTTATTTACTCATTTTAGTACTAATACTGTACTGTACACACTGTCTATGACAAGTTTTCTTTTTCTACTTTACAGAAGACTGAAGCCACGAGATCCATCCAGAGATAAGATCCTACATTAAGTAAATGCTTTATTTACTCATTTTAGTACTAATACTGTACTGTACACACTGTCTATGACAAGTTTTCTTTTTCTACTTTACAGAAGACTGAAGCCACGAGATCCATCCAGAGATAAGATCCTACATTAAGTAAATGCTTTATTTACTCATTTTAGTACTAATACTGTACTGTACACACTGTCTATGACAAGTTTTCTTTTTCTACTTTACAGAAGACTGAAGCCACGAGATCCATCCAGAGATAAGATCCTACATTAAGTAAATGCTTTATTTACTCATTTTAGTACTAATACTGTACTGTACACACTCTCTACGACAAGACAAGTTTTCTTTTTCTACTTTACAGAAGATTGAAGCCACGAGATCCATCCAGAGATAAGTTTGTACACCTGGGTCCAGTCTCAGATCTACACCTTGGATTCCTGTGGAGTTGGCTGAAATCTGACAGTTCCACATGAAGAGAAATCTGTTCAGTTTGCTGGTCTCCATCATTGCTTGTTGAATTGGTTTTGATCTTTATTTTGTGCCAATTCATTTTCATTAAGACAACACCACCCACATTTGTCATATTGTACACTATTCAGTTTCAACTGTTTTAAATGTATAATTATAGCTTTTATTCTGAACTTTGTCAGTCTCCTGGGTGATGAAAACTTATAAGCAAAATGAATGTTTTTTTGCTTTGCACATGTGAATAAAAACACTGGCCTAAGAACAATCGGGACCTTCAGTTTTTATTTATGTGTATTACAATGAGTAGTAGTATGGGTGACATCACAATGAAACTACTTCACATTATTAGACATTGAACAGTGTAT
Organism: Garcialebias charrua; assembly: GCA_038048925.1. Taxonomy (NCBI): domain Eukaryota; kingdom Metazoa; phylum Chordata; class Actinopteri; order Cyprinodontiformes; family Rivulidae; genus Garcialebias; species Garcialebias charrua. The sequence continues at coordinate 74,898 of JBBPBX010000311.1, forward strand.
TTTAATTATTGAAATAACAACAAAAAGAACAAATTAAATGAACAGCAGATTTATTTATAGAAGATTTTAACTGGTTTGTTGCTGTGTGTACGACTGCACAAAACTTCTGGACGAAGTCGAGTTTCCATCCATGTCCTGGGAGTCTGCTGGTGATTGAAGATTCTACGACCGGACAGAGTACCTTAACACAGAAATGTTTAGATATGGAGTAAATAATTTCTATGTTTCTCTTTTGTATATAATACACCATGAATGTTTTTGTTGAAAAGCTTATGTAATAGTGTATGTATGAGATCAACTGAAAAATGACTTCTTTTTTTGTTTTATTCAACCACAATGTAACAGGTTCTTCTTTAAATGGCAACACATGGTTTTCTCAAAACAATGAACATATTTCATATTCATTCATTCATTTCATTCAACCTTTATTTATACAGGCTAGCCTCGTTGAGTCACGGGGACTCATTTACAAGAGGGACCTGTCTCACTCACACCAAACAACCATCCACTCTCACACTCACACCTAGGGTCAATTTAGAGTCACCAATCAGCCTAACAAGCATGTTTTTTGGTCTGTGGGAGGAAACCGGAGTACCCGGAGGAAACCCACGCATGCACGGGGAGAACATGCAAACTCCACCCAGAAAGGCCCCGGACCGGGATTTGAACCGGCAACCTTCTCGCTGAGAGGCAGCAGCTCTACCAGTTGTGCCAACGTGCTGCCCGAATTTTTTTTCGCATTTATCTTGTCTTTGAATATTGCAGAAAATATATAACTACTTTATCATCAACTTGTTAATTAAACAGCATGTGTTTCAACTTTGTACATTTCAATTGTGACATTTTCAACAAATTTTATATTAAATGTATGCTTCCATTCACAGCACAGACTTGAACTCTGACTATTAATGTCTGGCTGTGATCTAAATATTCTGATATAAGTGATGTACCTTCCACAGTGTCCAGTCAGCCTGTCCGTGAGCAGTGAGATAAGACGTTATCTGTGCTTCAGCTGTCACTGCTCAGTGACAGCTGAAGCACAGATAACGTCTTATCTTCGCAGTTAACGTCTTATCTTCGCAGCTTCTTAAAACATCCTTGGAATCTATCCATCCTCTTATGTGCTTCCATTTACGTGAGGTAAAGGAAACTTTTGTGTAAATAAATAAATCGCTAGCAAGTATGTTTCCCCACAAACGTAAACAAGAGCGCGGGACCGCGACCGGAAGTACACTCCCGGCTTCCGCTATGAATTATGGGTAGTGCCGCGAAAACGAAAATAAGGTGGATAGCCATTTCCATTCTCTTGGCAAAATCCACCATCATCTGTCTTTCCTGGTTTCTGTCCTTGACACAAAACATACCCCTCACTTCCTCATCCCCTTTGTTTCCTTTGTTTCCTTCACCAACATGTCCATTCAGGTCTGCTCCAATTACCACTCTTTTCTCCTTGGGAATGCTCTCCATCACTTCATCCAGATCTTTCCAAAATGTATCTTTCTTCTCCCCATCGCATCCAACCTGTGGAGCAGGGGTGCTCACACTTTTTCAGCATGTGAGCTACTGATAAAAACAAGTCAAAATGATCCTCCTACTACAAAAATGCAAAACATATAATTATCTTCAAATGTATTAAGGATTCTTTTTATGTACAATGTATGTTGATGTACATTGCATAACTGAATAAGCCAATATTGCACAACACATATATAATAAACTATTATAAAAAAAAAAAATGGAATTACCCGAGTTTACTTTAGCCGTTTACGCATTGGCCAGCCCTCCCCGGCTCTCCCAGCTTCTAACCCGGGTTCGGCGTATTCGCATTTACCTTTTCCGCCCGGGATCCACCCTTGTTCTGGAACCATCTTCATCGTGGTTCTATCGGGCCGAGCCCCGTACGGACCCAGTTTCACGTCATGTACTGCTCACATTTGATTCGTTGTTTGCAGCAGGGGCGGGACTCATTCAAACAACCTCAGCGCGAGGGTTGAATTTCATTCAAATTTAACTACAGAAACGAGAAACCCCTAAAACAATTGTTAGCTGAATTAGTTTTTCTGAGTTAAATTTTTGATAATAACTGATCACAAATCAGCTTATGTTACAACGTAAATAACAACGAAGCGCGGACCCATTTCCGCCTTTCAGCGCGACTTGAATGTCATTAAACAATTGTTAAAACAATAACTAATATTGTCTAACTGTTGCGCGCAGCCAGGGTTTTAAAATATAACGAATAATCTCTAACTTTTACGTGCAGCTAAAATGTTAAGAGGAGTGATTCCTATATGGGTAAGGTGGACACCTGAAAATCCAGTCCGCTGTTTAGCTCAACGCGTTAGAGCACTGCTGTTTTGACCGGGAGAAGCGGGTTCGCTTCCCGCCTGGGACAAAGTTATTTTACTTTTTTCTTTTTAATTCACATTTTCTTTTAAATAAAAAGGAGTCTGTTTGGTTAACAAACTCCTTTTTATTTACTCCAATAAAAAAAAAAAAGGTAAAATAACTTTGTCCCAGGCGGGAAGCGAACCCGCTTCTCCCGGTCAAAACAGCAGTGCTCTAACGCGTTGAGCTAAACAGCGGACTGGATTTTCAGGTGTCCACCTTACCCATATAGGAATCACTCCTCTTAACATTTTAGCTGCACGTAAAAGTTAGAGATTATTCGTTATATTTTAAAACCCTGGCTGCGCGCAACAGTTAGACAATATTAGTTATTGTTTAATGACATTCAGGTCGCGCTGAAAGGCGGAAATGGGTGTGCGCTTCGTGTTATTTACGTTGTAACATAAGCTGATTTGTGATCAGTTATTAACAAAAATTTAACTCAGAAACACTAATATATATATATCCAGCTAACAATTTTTTTTTTGCCGAGTCTCCTCTCTTAAAACACGAACACTCCACCCACGTGAAGAGAGCACCCCACCCACTTCCAGAGAACTGCCCACCCACTTCAAGGCGGCTCTGCGGCAAATGCGTAATGAACGCGGGTGGCCCAGAGCCACCCAGGGGAGCCCCGGGGCATTGAGGGCTGGCCAATGCGAAAACGGCTTTTGATGACTTGCACTGAACTGAATCAGCCAGGGAGGCATAGTCCGGACAGTAGCTGCTGACAGCCAGCCTCAAGCACATTTCAAAATGTTCATCAGTCATGGTGAAACGGTATTTGGACTTAATGATTTTCATGTAGGAAAAGGCTGACTCGCATAAATAAGTGGAGCCGAATAATGCAGTCAAGGAGGTAGCACATTTCCTCATGTTGGGGTACTTTACCTCTGTGAGTAAGTTCCAGAACTGTCCATGAGCTCTCGACTTCAGATCAATGTCAGTTTGTAGAGTCAAAATCTCATCTTCCACTCCAGAAGTGTTCAAGTGAAACAGTGCTACAATGTTTGATGCAAGTGAATCAACCTTAGCATCTTCCTGAAAAGGATAGCACATGAATGTAGCAACTGGCTCGAGCTAAGAAAAGTCTTGAAAGCGTTTGTCAAACTCTGACAGACAATCGTTCATCTGCTCCATGTAGCGTGCACAGTCAAGTTGCTCACGGGCCTTCCCTTGTTTTTCCAGCTCTGATCCCAGGTTCTGGGAATTTGCCAAATCATGGCACTGTAGCTATGAGGTTAAATGTTACATCTTTCATTTGAAAGTGTTATCCATCCATCCATCCATCCATTCTCTTCCACTTTTCCAGGGTCGAGTCACGGGGGTAGCAACCTAAGTAAGGAGGCCCAGACTTCCCTCTCCCCAGCCACTCGGGCCAGCTCCTAATAATAATAATAATAATAATAATAATGAATTCAATTTATAATGCACTTTTCATTAATAAAAATCTCAAAGTGCTACAATGTGCAACAAGGCAAAGGTAAAAAATAAAACAAGTGATAAAATCAAATAAAATTTATAATATCAACTAAGATCAAAGATAAAATCATGTAGATTTAGGCTTGCTTAAAATAAATAAAATAAAACAAGTGATAAAATCAAGTAAAATCAATAAAGATAACAGCCTCCCTCCTCCGAGGGAATCCCAAGGCATTCCCAGGCCAGCCGAGACATAGTCCCTCCAGCGTGTCCTGGGTCTCTTCCCGTCTGGGTCTCTTCCCGTCTGGGTCTCTTCCCGGTGGGACATGACCAGAGCACCTCACCAGGGAGGTGTCCAGGAGGCATCCTAACCAGATGCCCGAGCCACCTCAACTGGCTCCTCTCGATATGGAGAAGCAACGGCTCTACTCTGAGTCCCTCCCGGTAGGGCTGGGCCATATCATATCGTTACCGGTTTTACCGGGCAAAAAAGCTTGCCCGGGCAAAAAAGTTATATCATGATATGCTAATTTCATGACGTAATACGTTGGGGCACCCCGCCCCCTTATCCAAACGCTTCAAAAGACCAAACCGAGCTGCGCACCTCCCTCCACCAATGTAACGCTAGCTAAAATGCTAAATAAAAACAACGTGTCTCAGCTCTCTCTCCCCTGTCTCTCACTGCACAGGTACAGAGAGCTTGTCCCCCCCTCCCCCCGTCCCGCGCTGCTCAGCGTGTGTGCGGGCTGCTCTCTCCCTCGCTCTAAAGCTGTTACGCGGTTCAGCTGTCGAACACACAGTCTCACACAGAGGCAGGTGATCAGAGAATCAGATAAATCAGTTAAAAAAATGAATCAGAAAAATTAATAATTCCTGCAGGAACAGAGGAAACAAACACCAGAAGCTTCAGGGTCAGCTGATCAACTTGTTACAAGTTATTTTTATACCGGTACTTGGAGACTGAATACTTTACTTAATAAAGTAATTTCAGTCAAATTACCCCTTGTTGTTTTTTAAAATTTTATATAACACTGCAAAGCAACATGTTAAGTTAATTTTGTCAAATAAATTTGATTATTTAATTTTTTTGGGTTATATCACGAAATTTATCATTATTGTGATAATGCTCTGAAATATCACAATATAATTTTTGAGCCATATCGCCCACCCCTAACTCCCGGATGACCGAGCTTCTCACCCTATCTCTAAGGGAGAGTCCAGACACCCTGCGGAGAAAACTAATTTCAGCCGCTTGTATCCGAGATCTTGTTCTTTCTGTCACAACCCAAAGCTCATGACCATAGATGAGGGTGGATAGGGATGGGAATTGATAAGAAATTATCAATATCGATGCCTTTATCGATGTCATTTATCGATTCGATTCCTTATCAATTCTGTTATCAATTCTCATTTGGGTAATAAAATATAGTAAACCATTTGTGTTCATAAAGAATTTATTTATGGATATTTTCCCATATTTTTAGACTCATTTTTCGCTCTGATTCTTCGTTTTTCATTTTTGGCGAAAATGGTGCAGTACCAGTTTCGGCCGCTATAGAGGCGCTGTAGGCAGCAGCCAGCAGAGGACTCAGAGAGTGAAGAGGAAGAGTGGCCACTTCCAGAAGTTTCTACTTGCTGTGTTCGAAAAAAGCCTCCTTTGGTCGGACTGACTCTGTCGCTGCCCGCTCCCTGCTGTGGATGTAGCTGTTTTTGTTTGCAAGATACCACTCATAACCACACCGCGGATTTTTAAATCCAGCTGATTTCACATTTGGTTCAGCTCAGGAGCCCGTCTGCTATAGTGAGGTAAGAAATATATTTTTAAGCGTTTATTTAGCTAAATTTAAAGAAACAAAGCGTCCGGTTTGACCCGCCTGGCGCCTGCATAAAAGTCAGCGAACTTTTTTTTTTAATCCAGCTGATTTGAACATTTCGTTAAACTCAGGAGTACGTCTACTATTAAGTCAGCTAAGAATTATATTTTTTAAGCGTTTATTTAGCTAAATTTAAAGAAAGAAAGCGTCCGGTTTGACCCGCCTGGCGCCTGCCTAAAATTCCGCGAACTTTTTTTTTTAAAATCCAGCTGATTTGAACATTTCGTTAAGCTCAGAAGGACGTCTGCTATGAAGTCAGCTAAGAAATATTTATTTTTTTCGGGCGCGGCGCATGTCTGTGATGTCAGCGCTTAAATACGTCACCACCAGGAGTCTGCAGAACCGATAAGCTGAATCGTTAAGACAAGCATCCTACAATTCCATGGAATTGGACTTTTAAGAACCGGTTCTCTAACAGAACCGGTTCTCGGTTCCCATCCCTAGGTGGGAACGTAGATCAATCGGTAAATTGAGAGCTTTGCCTTTTGACTCTGCTCTCTCTTCACCACGACAGACCGGTACAGCACCTGCTTCACTGCCGACGCTGCACCTATCCGCCTATCGATGTCACGCTCCAGTTTTCCCTCATTCGTGAACAAGACCCCGAGATACTTATGCCTCTTATCAACAGGTCCTGTTGGCGCTCGTTCGGGCTCGTTCGTAACTAGTTAACAACTAGTTATGGAGTGTACCCACAGGGTCCTGTTCACGAGAAACCGGTCCTATTTTGGTGCCTGCCTCAACTAGGTACAAAGTACCAGTTCTCATGGGTCCAGTTATGACATCAGCACAGTGTGGTCACTGATTGGTCAGGGGGCGTAGTCCTAGGTCGGAGGGCGGAGATTCAGTCTTCTCCAGTAGGTGGCGGTATGCACCTGAACGTTGTTTGCAATCCGCCAAGAAGAAGAAGAAGAAGAAGAAGTCTTCCAGGAAATGCAAGCTGCCATGCTGCCAAAAATCGAGAACAACAAGTCGGAGGAGCAC
>JBBPBX010000311.1:84096-130758 GCA_038048925.1 Garcialebias charrua
TATATATATATATATATATATATATATATACAGTATATATAAATATATATATTATATATATATATATATATATATATATATAAAATCACTCTTACAGTATGTCAGAACACAACCTGTCCCTGCAATCTGTTACAAGAGCCATCAGCCAAGCCAATTAGATTGGAATGTTTGCCATTCATTCGCAAACAATAGACACATGTCCCCCAGCATCCCCCCCAAATGCATCCTCCTACTACAAAAGCCATCGCTTTTACTTGCAGAAGGAAAAAGTCCCCAGGCATGCTTACTCAAGGATTACAAATTCCTAAAAGAAAGAGCCATTTGGCTAGGCTCTGGTAAAGATTGTACTGATTTAAATATCCTGGGATTTCCAGTGTTAAAACAAATGAAGGAACTGACTGATCAGCTAAGAGCAATAGGTGCTGTAATTGAAGAAGAAGATCAGATTGTAACACTCCTGGGTAGCTTACCACCAAGCTATGCTACAATTGTCACCACTTTAGAAACGAAGATGGACAGTTTGACATTGCAGTTTGTTCAGCAAGCATTAATCAATGAAGAGCAAAAAAGAGTCAATAGGCGTGTTTCCATCAAGGTTTCTAGGTGCGCATTATGAAGCATCGCATCAGAAAAGCTAAATGGAAACGGCATAATTCGAGTTAACTTCCTCTAAGTCGCTCTAAAGTTTATACGCTCGCTTGAGGTAGTTTTTGGGGAGTCGATTCAGAGCTGAGTCGGCTAAACGACAGATGGAAACAGATTAGCCGACTCAGTTCTGCCGCAGCGAACATTCACGTCACGTGACTGATCAGCTGTTTCCGCTCCGGACAACATGTAACATCGCTAAAACTAGTTGGCATGACAGAATAAATACAACTTGCCCGATAGCAACACATACCTGAAATATTCTCTCCATTTTGCCGAGATGTCTGTTTTCAAACGCTACTTCCTGTTTACTGTGGAAGTGCGTAACGCTGACGTCTGACGTATGGCGCTGACGTGTGACGTAATGACGCTGACGTCTGACGTAGAGACGCTTTGCGTGGCATTGCAGATGCGCTTCAAGCCAGTTTAATGGAAACACTTCTGATCCTCATAATTTTAATTTACATTTTAGCGAAATTTTCTAAAATTCGCTCAAAAATCGAATTTAAATTGGATGGAAACATAGCTATAGTTAATGATGACTACAGTGCTGCTACATCAGGTGGTGCATCAGCCATGTCAACACAAGTTCACAGAGAAATGCAGGACCATTCAAAAGTAGTGGGAGCTGAACGACAGAGTTCATGGAGATGTTACAAGTGTGGCAAAGAAGGGCACATAAAGCGTAATTGTCCAAGCTGGAAAAAACAAATTAAAAATCACAAAGCCAAAAATGCTGTATGTGAAAATGAAGAAAACCCCTCTGAGAGTGCCTTTGTTGCAGGAAATGCAAATCTAACTGAAGGACAAGGACAAGTTGAGTGGTTGATTGATTCTGGAGCATCAAAACACATGACCTGTGACAAAGAAAATCTTCAAAACTACCAGCAGTTTTCAGAAACACAATCTGTAAAACTGGGTGATGGCAGGGTGGTGGAAGCTCAAGGATTTGGCATTGTTAAATTGAACATGACCTTCAAAATAAGTGATGCTAAACCTGCCACAATGTATGATGTGTTATATGTTCCAAAATTGTCTGGAAATCTTTTTTCAGTGGGAGCTGCTACAAGAAAAGGAAATACAGTGCAGTTCAAAAAATCTCGGTGCTACATACGTGACAAGGATGGATCGCTTCGAGGAATGGGAACACAAAGATCTGATGGACTGTACCAGTTGGATGTTAAAGGATCTTCACCTGTCTGTCATAGTGCATCAAGTGCATCAGTAACAGCTAATTTATGGCATCAGCGTTTGGGTCACACCACCAAACTAAAGGAACTAGAAGATCTGGTGAATGGAGTGAAATTATCTGCAGACAAAGAACTTCCTTTCTGTGAAGCCTGTGTGGAAGGCAAGCTCACAAGACAGCCATGTAAAGCAGTGGGAAAAATCCGTTCCAAACGTAAGCTGCAACTGATCCATAGTGATGTCTGTGGACCCATGCAGACTGAATCCATAGGTGGGTCAAAATACTTTGTAACATTTATTGATGACTTTTCTCGCTGTTGTAAGGTTTACTTCATGAAACAAAAAAGTGAAGTCTTAAGCAAATTCAAGGATTTTGAGAGAACATTCTCAAATGAGTGTGGACACAGAGTTGCAAGACTAAGATCAGATAATGGTGGGGAGTACATTTCAAATGAGTTTGAAGAATATTTGAAGGCTCAAGGTATCCACCATGAGAAGTCTGTACCTCATACACCTCAGCAAAATGGAGTTGCAGAAAGAAAAAACAGGACATTGGTTGAAGCAGCTAGAAGCATGTTGTCGCATGCTAAGTTACCAAACATGTACTGGGCTGAAGCAGTAGCAACAGCAGCCTACATACAAAACAGATTGCCAACATCTGTTCTGAAGCGAGAGACACCCTACCAAAGATGGTCTGGTAAAAAACCTGACATGAGCCATGTGAGAGTGTTTGGCTGTGTTGCTTATGCACATGTTCCAGACGCTGAAAGACGAAAACTCGACAAGAAAGCTGTAAAGCTCAGGTTTGTGGGATATGCAAACAACGCAAAAGGATACCGTCTGTTCGATGAAGAAAAAAGAAGAATTCTGATTCGAAAGGATGTCATCTTTAATGACTCAGACTTTGACTGGAAACAGAAGGAGGATGTTTCCTGTCCAGAGAAAGAGGTGATTACCATCACAGAAGAAAACGAAACAACTGATGATGACGTCACTGTTGATGAAACTATTCAAAGAGGAAGCAGAATCAGAAGGGCTCCAAAGAGATATGGATATGACGAGTTTGCAGATATGGTGACTGTTGATCATTGTGCTAATGTGTGTTCTGTCATGGAACCAGTCACACTGAAAGAAGCATTAAAGAGTCCAAATGCAAAAAAGTGGCAAGAAGCGGCTGATTTGGAATACCAGTCACTGGAAGAAAATGAAACATGGGATCTGGTGGAACCACCAAAGGACAAAGAGGTCATTGGGTCAAGATGGGTGTTCAAAGTCAAGCATCAAAGTGATGGAGAAGTGGAGCGATACAAGTGCAGACTTGTTGCCAAAGGTTACTCACAGCTTTATGGTGCTGACTACTATGAAACATTTTCACCTGTGGTACGTTTTAGCTCAATTCGTACATTATTGTCCTTTGCCATCCAGAATAACTTACATGTACATCAAATGGATGTTGTCACTGCATTTTTAAATGGACACCTGGAAGAAGAAATCTACATGGAACAACCTGAGGGATACATCAAACCAGGTCAGGAGCATCTTGTATGCAAACTAAAAAAATCAATCTACGGACTAAAACAGTCTCCTCGTTGTTGGAACAAAGAGTTCACAAAATTCATGATGGATCTTGGATTTAAGCAGAGCACCTCGGATCCCTGTGTGTTTGTGAGGTCGTCACAGGAGCTGGAGATAATTGCAGTTTATGTAGATGATCTGATGCTGATTACAGAGTCAACTGAAAGAATGGATGAGTTAAAACTGGCTCTCCAAGAACGCTACAAAATGAAGGACTTGGGTGAACTGTCCTACATCCTCGGCGTCTCAGTTATTCAAGACAAAACAAAAAACTGCATCTTTCTTCATCAGAAACAGTACATTGAAACGATTCTTCATAAATATGGGATGGACAAAGCAAATCCTGTTGCAACCCCTGCTGACATCAGTGTAAAGCTGAAAAAGGATGATGGTGTCAGTAATCCTGTCAATCCAAGCACATATCAGTCCATGGTTGGAAGTCTACTGTATGCTGCGATGACAACAAGACCAGACATAGCACAAGCAGTGAGTGCAGTGTCAAAGTTCAATGCAAATCCAAATACTGCACATCTGACTGCTGTGAAGAGGATTCTTCGCTACTTAAAGGGCACTGCTAATCTTGCTCTAAAGTATGACTGTTCAGGGGACAAATATTTGACTGGTTTCTCTGATGCTGACTGGGCTGGAGACCAGGACGACCGCCGTTCAACAACAGGCAACATATTTCTACTCAGTGGAGGAGCAGTGAGCTGGCTGAGCAAAAAACAAGCAACGGTTGCACTTTCAACAGCAGAAGCTGAGTATGTTGCTCTCAGTCAAGCAGCTCAAGAAGGTACCTGGCTGAGAAGATTACTGAATGATCTTGGTATGGTCACAAAGCCTACAGTGATTCTGGAGGACAACCAAGGAGCCATTGCAATTGCAAAGAATCCAGTGGACCATTCCAGAACCAAGCACATAGACATTCGCTACCATTACATTCGTGAGTGTGTACAGAATGGTGAAGTCAAGTTAGAGTATTGTCCAACCGATGACATGAAGGCAGATATCTTGACAAAGCCTCTTGCAAGACAGAAGTTTGAGTATTTTAGAAGAAAAATTGGACTTTTTCCAATGTAAATCTGTGATAGAATGTCTTGCATTGTAGTTTGTTTGTTTTTTGGAAAGTTAATAAGTGCAAGTTGAGTTAAAATTTATTTCAGCACTATCTTGTGTTTTAATACCATTGTAAAAAATTAAGTGGGAGTGTTGAAATATGAAGCAGTAATTTGTTCAATGGTTGTTAATGGGAGAGCTTTGTTATGCTGCCATCTGCTGTATCTTCGGTGTATTGCAGCCGTTGTTGAGCCGTTAAATTAAATAATAAATGAACGCACGTTGAAACACATGTTCTCTTCAATTCTCACAGACTAAAGTCCGACATGTTGACTTGGTTCCGGTCCGCTCAGCAACTGGTGTGCAGCTTGTTAGATGAAGCGGTCCCACTTGGTGTCAAATCAGTCGACTCTTATCCAAATTCCAGCTTTAACTTGTTGTTAACTTGTTGACAACAACTTGTTGTTAGCTGAACTTTTAGCCAGAGAGGAAAACAGACTGACGCAGCACGCATGCGCAATAGTGAAGGTTCAAAAATTCACAGCACCATCTAATGGCCCGGCATGGTAACTACAGTGAATTCATCAGGGGAAGGGGGGGTCATGAGGGAGGGGGGAGATTCGAGCAGATCCATCTAAACACTTGAATTCGCCCGTGTAAACGTAAAACTTTTCATCTGATCAACATACCCCAAACCTCCGTTTCCCCCCACAGTGTCCGTGTAAACAGGGCTTTAGAATGCATCATTTCCCACTAACTGGATTTCAAGACACAGCAAGGCATCTTCTCAACAATAAAACATCTTTGTTGGAGCGCGAGATTTAGCCAATCACAGTCTCAAGACAGACGATGGTGGGCGGGGACGACAGCGAAATCTTTGAACTGAATAAAGTAAATTTAAAAAAACGCAGCGCGAGTTGAACAGGGTGAGTGGGGAGGCGGAAGCAGATTAGAGAGGGTGTTTTTAAAAGAAATTAGGACAATTTTACAAATGACCGACGCAGAGAAAATTGTTTGACCAAGTCCTCTAAAGTGTGGGAGCTTGACGCTTCATAAAAAATAAATAAAAAACTGTGCGACATGTGCTTTGAAAAGTGACGACACGACACGAGAGAACCACAGAGATAAATGTAAACATGACCGAGTCGTAAAATTCGTAGTTGTAAAAAAAACAGCAGCAGTAAAAAAAGTCATAATTATATTGGGATATGTTAATAAATGTATTTTTTCCTAAAGTCAAAAGTCGTTAAAGAGCAAAATTTTCCTTATGCTGTAGACGAGAAAGAGCCCAGGTAACACGAATTGTCTGGAAAGTAAAATAGTTAAAATCAGTGATGCTGATATGAGTCTATCACTAAATCAGAAAACTGTAAAAAGCCCCTCCTCAATTCACTGTTGGTGGTTATTAAAATGTCACCTGTTCATTGGGTAAAGTTAATATTCTTATTTTTACATGTGCATTTGAGTGTCACCATTGTTTAGTAAAATGGCATGTTGTGTTACCAATAAAATTAAATAAAAATTAACAAAATAAAAGTCAATTGCCCCTAAAGTCACTGTGATAAATTGTCTCATTAATTTCATTATCGTAGCCACAGGAGAGTTTAAAAACAGGATGATGTCTATATGAACTAGTTGAATGAGGTGTCTCTAAAATATCTTGATGCATGATAAATAATAATTTCAACAAAGTTTTAATCTGTCCACAGTAGGGCTAGGCCATATCATATCGTTGACGATAATACCTGTAAAAATAGCTTGCCCGGGCAAAAAAGTTATATCATGATGTGCTAATTTCATGACGTAATACATAAGGGCGCCCCGCCTCCCAACAGAGTGCTTCAAACTGAACTGCGCGCACCCCCATCCACCAGTCTGTACTGGTGTAACGTCAGCTAAAATGATAAAAACAAACCGCGCGTCGTGTCAGCTTCTCTCCCCCCTGCTCTACTGCGGGTACAGAGGATCAAATGCCTCCCCCCCACCCCGCTCTGAGCAGCTGCGCTGTGTTTCCCTCGCTCTAAAAACTGTCGGTACATGCGCGGCTCTCCACGGACCAAGAGGAAACCGCAGTGAAGTTATTTTCAAGTTGGACGTTGGATATTCGAGCTCCGTGTCTTCATCGGTGCTGTGCTCTCGTCAGTCCGCTTCATGGAGTCTGATTTTGGGCAGCCGCGCTGAGTCTGCCCTTTCTCAGACACGTCATGGTGCACTTAGGGACCGTCAACAAATTTTCGACCGCGTCACTCTTTAGAAACAAAAAATTATATATTTTACATGATTTGAGCCATAAATCTTACATCAAACTACTCTCCAAGACCAGATCTGCGAGGCACAGCTGTTTATTTATCATTTTTATGAATTTTGTATTTTTCACAATATTTAAAGGTATTGTGACATGATTTTGTAAATTTGAATATTTGTCAGAACATATATATCTTATATCATTGAGCTCTGGTCGTTTTTGCATAATAAATTATAAATATATTAAAATTTCATTCCAATTTATGGTAATTTTTTACCATAAATTCTCTGGGACACGCCCCGTGAATTTATGCAAATCTTCATGTGACGTACACGTGGGCACTGGGCATAAGGCGGAGCCTGGCTTGCCCCTTTGTTTGGTGAAAGATCGACTCTTTTTTTTTTGGTGTAACTTGAAAAATGCCATCACGTTGTAGCGCATTTGGGTGTTCTAATATCAGCAGTGAACAAGTGAGCCTTCACAAATTCCCAAAAGATGAGAAACTTTGCCTAGAATGGAAGTACAGAGAACTTGTGACCGATGGGTTCCTACTGAGAGTCTTATGTCTGCAGCGACCATCTTACTGCCTATCAGGTACGAGCTGTTGTTTGTTTTTATTTGGGGAGAGTCTATTAATGAGAGTTTTGGATGATTTACTGTTTAAAAAAGATATATGTCAGACGTGAGGTCTATCTGCCGACATCTGCTTGCTAACAGACATTAGCATAGCTCCCGAGTCAACACGGGTGCTATTTAGGTATTTTTAAATTATGTCGGCGCGATCAGGTACGATTTGTTGTTTGTTTTTATTAGGGGAGAGTCTATTAATGAGAGTTTTGGATGATTTACTGTTTAAAAAAGATATATGTCAGACGTGAGGTCTATCTGCCGACATCTGCTTGCTAACAGACATTAGCATAGCTCCCGAGTCAACACGGGTGCTATTTAGGTATTTTTAAATTATTTCGGCGCGACCAGGTACGATTTGTTGTTTGTTTTTATTAGGGGAGAGTCTATTAATGAGAGTTTTGGATGATTTACTGTTTAAAAAAGATATATGTCAGACGTGAGGTCTATCTGCCGACATCTGCTTGCTAACAGACATTAGCATAGCTCCCGAGTCAACACGGGTGCTATTTAGGTATTTTTAAATTATTTCGGCGCGACCAGGTACGATTTGTTGTTTGTTTTTATTAGGGGAGAGTCTATTAATGAGAGTTTTGGATGATTTACTGTTTAAAAAAGATATATGTCAGACGTGAGGTCTATCTGCCGACATCTGCTTGCTAACAGACATTAGCATAGCTCCCGAGTCAACACGGGTGCTATTTAGGTATTTTTAAATTATGTCGGCGCGACCAGGTACGATTTGTTGTTTGTTTTTATTAGGGGAGAGTCTATTAATGAGAGTTTTGGATGATTTACTGTTTAAAAAAGATATATGTCAGACGTGACCTGGACTATCTGCCGACATCTGCTTGCTAACAGACATTAGCATAGATACCCGAGTCAACACGGAGTGCTATTTAGGTATTTTTAAATTATGTCGGCGCGATCAAGTAACATCAGTATGTGTTTTTATTCATGGAGGGTTTATTAATGAGAGCTTTGGATGATTTACTGTCTTAAAATGATAGATCTCAAACGCAATCGGACATGCTCAAAGCCACGAAGCTCCCTGCACGTTTTTTTAAAGCTGAATCGTAAAAGTTAATAAGTTTTCCATTAATAGAGTATACAATAAAATGATTTGAGCAAGATTAAAACTTCTACTGCTTATATTGACCTTCCAAAACTGAAGACAAATCGCTTAGATCAACACTAGAAATGCTGCACTCGTCTGAGTCGACATGCTCCGCCATTATTATTTACATGCGCGTTGAGCAGCGGCTCCCCACGTGTACGTCAAATGACGGTTTTGCGGAATGCACGGAATTTTAGGGGCGTGTCCCAGAGAAATGACTACCATAACTTGGAATAAAAATTTAATATATTTATAATTTATTATGCAAAAACGACCAGAGCTCAATGATATAAGATATATATGTTCTGACAAATATTCAAATTTACAAAATCATGTCACAATCCCTTTAATATATCACTGTTTTTGGTCAATACCATTCAGGTCTTTTGAGCCACCCACACGAATCTTACATCAAACTACTCTCCAAGACCAGGCCTATGAGGCACCGCTGTTTATCATTTTTATGCATTTTGTAATTTTTCACAATTTAATATTTCATAAATCTGTGGGTTTTTCCTCAATAGCTTCCAAGTCATGTGACCTGTTGACCCAAAATCACTGAAATAATTCTACTAGTCTCTATAAATGAGGCACAGTCATTTGTTTTCTATTTTAAGTCATATTAATCAGACTCCATGAAGCGGGCTGACGAGAGCACCGCACCGATGAAGACACGGAGCTCGAATATCCAACGTCCAACTTGAAAATAACTTCACTGCGGTCAAGAGGCAGGTGATCAGACAGATCAGTCAGAAAATGAATCATTCCTGCATGAATAGATGAAGCTGAAACACCAACACGCTTCAGGGTCAGCTGATCACCTTGTTACAACTTGTGAAAGTTATTCTTCAGTTAGGCAACATACAGTATTTTGTTTTATGTTACATTTATGCCCAACAGATCTTAAGCTTCATTTTATTTAGTTGTTTTAGGAAACTACACCTGCACTTTATTTTTTGTGGTGGATTTTGTTGATCTATATTTTGTGCAGACTTTTTCAATCTAAATAACAGATCATTTTTATTTTATACTTGGAGACTGAATACTTTACTAAATAAAGTAATTTCAGTAAAATTACCCCTTGTTTTTTAAAATTTTATATAATACTGCAAAGCAACATGTTAAGTTAATTTTGTCAAATAAATAAATTTGATTTCTGTTTTTTTTCCGTTATATCACAAAATTTATCGTTATCGTGATAATGCTCTGAAATATCACAATTTTTGAGCCATATCGCCCACCCCTAGTCCAAAGGACCTGACTTTATTTTGTTAGCTGTCTCTAAAATAGTTATTGAATCAAGTGTTTACATGTAGGTAAACATAGATGTTTAACAACTTGTTAAAATACATCAGAATGCAGGAAATGGCATCTACTTTTCAAAATTTTTGGGCAAAACATTTAAGAAATGAGTTTTTACAGTTAGTAAGTAAGTAAGTAAGTTTTATTTATGTAGCACATTTCACAGACATGAGAGTCACAAAGTGCTTTACAAAAGGAAAAATAAAATCATAAAATCACAGAAGTACTATACAAAAAGCTGGTGAAGATTCTCAATCGTCCAGGACATGATAAAATCAAAAATTCTGTATTGAACGCCTTTTTTGATACTATACAAAAAGGTAAAACATAACAAACTAGGGGTGGGCGATATGGCTCAAAAATTATATCGTGATATTTCAGAGCATTATCATGATAAAGATAAATTCCGTGATATAACCAAAAAAAAAAAAATCACATTTATTCATTTGACAAAATTAACTTAACATGTCGCTTTGCAGCATTATATAAAATTTTAAAATACAACAAGGGGTAATTTTACTGAAATTACTTTATTAAGTAAAGTATTCTGTCTCCAAGTATAAAAAATAACTTGTAACAAGTTGATCAGCTTTTGAAGCGCTCGGAAGTGAAAGGGCGGGGCGCCCCGACGTATTACGTCATGAAATTAGCATATCATGATATAAGTTTTTTGCCCGGGCAAGCTTTTTTGCCCGGTAAAACCGGTAATATGATATGGCCCAGCCCTATAACAAACTCTAAAATCAATGTACAAAATTAACCAAAAGCCTGTCTGAAGAGATAAGTCTTAAGACTGTTTGTAAATGCATCTGTTGACTCGGAGCAGCGCGTTGTTAGCAAAATGTTCTGCTGTATTTGGCTTGCTACTGCTGTTGTTGTTTGTTAATATTTTTAGTTGACACAGTCTTTCCTAGGGCTGTGCGATATGACGATATATATCGTGGGGACGATAGAAACGTGTCTACCGTGCTACTTTCCTTCTATCGTCTCTATCGTGATAAATAAGAATAAAAAAATAACTGTCGCAAAGAAGCTTCATAGTGTGGTTTTGCGAGATGACGGCGCTGCTTTATGTTTGACGCACGCGCGGGTTTGCAACACATGCTTTACGTTGTTAAACTCGAGAGCAACAGAGCCGCAGGGGCATGACGCCGGTGTCACAACAAGGAGAAACAGCTGCGCAAGCAGCCCGAGGAAGAACTTTTACCAAAAAGAGGGGGCAGCTCACCTTGTTAGCTTCCATTATTTCGCTCCGCTGAAACTCAGAGGCAAAATGGGTCCAAAGGACACGAACCAGAGTCCAACCGAGTCCCAACTCGGGTCCAGTTAACCAATACAAAACAGACCAGAGACGTAACAGAACCGCAATCAAACGCAACATTTTCTCTTTTCTGTTTCTTGCTTTGTTTACTCCAACTTCCAGAGCGGATTTCTTCTTTGTGGGTTTTATTAGCAGCCGTTGTTTTACCGCCACCTGCAGGAAAAATTTGGACCAAAGTAGAAACTCTTTTTCTACTTTGGTCCAAATTTCCTTGTTCTTTTTGTTCACATTCTTATAATTGTAACTGTATCTGTAGTAAAATAATAAATAAAATAAAAACTTTGGTCCAAATTTTTCCTGTACACACACACACACACACACACACACACACACACACACACACACACACACATACATCGTGTTGTATATATTGTGATATATATCGTTTTCGTGATATAAAAAAGTCCATATCATGATGTATGATTTTTTTCCATATCGCCCAGCACTAGTCTTTCCTATTTACGTATGTCCTCATTAAAGTAGGTTAGTAAATGAGTTTTACTTGAAACATGTTAAAAAAATTACAAAATCTTTCTGGGGAGTGGGGGGGGCGGGTTGGTGCAACATTTGTCACCTTTTTCATCCCTTCTGAGTTTGCAGGTATGAGAGTGGGGCCCCAGTGACCCATGTCCGGGCAAGGGAACAGCGTTGTTGAAAGCGTTAACTGAGCTAATCGTATTGGTCACTGTTTTAATGCTCACTTTGCCTGTGGTTGACGAACGACTCTCTCACTTTGATGTCAAACGGTAAGAGTATCTGTTTCTGCATTAATACTTGTATGTATGTATGTTACTTGTTTGTTTTCTGGCTTGTTTTCTATTTAAATTTTCTATGGTTAAAATAAAGAACATTTGTTTTTAAACACAGCTGTGATATTCTTTTGAGGACATTTGCCGATCTCTCTCGATTCTGCATAAATAATATTTCATAAAACATTTATGAATAAAAAATTCATAAAATATTTGTTAAATAATATTTCATAAAACATTTTGGCGTTGCTGGAAGGATCATAAAGAGAGACTACATAATGCTCAAAAGAATGTTTAAGAGAAAATCAGCGAAGGGAGATAAGACACAGGACAGGACTGAAACAGTACCAGGATGAGAAATACCCTGTTATCAGTCCATAGCATTGTGCCTGAGAGATGGAGCAGGACGTTGCAAGCCTTGGGAGGGGTCTCTACGAGATGGAGACCCTGAGACTTTGTTAGATGTTCTACGAGCAGTAGACGTGAAAATAAAAACGCCAGTAGACGGACTGCAACAGCGTTTGTGGGTTTGTGCCATGGCCTGGAAGCGGCAGAATGAAATAAGTTTGAAACAGAAAAAGGCACTCGAAGAAGCCGAGTTAACCTCTTCATTACAGTGTCAGCACGTGCAGTTGTTAACTACAGGTAGTCCCCGACTTACGAGCGCTCTAACTTACGAGGATCCAGACTTACGAGCTGGCACATTTTAGGAAAAAACGCAAAAAATACTGAGTTTCTCTGTGTTTTTTCACCACAGTTCATTAGCTAAACATGTGGACACACGTTTCCGATCATTTTTATGCACTCATAAGCAGTTTTTCGATGAAAAACGAGTGTTTGTAGTCGCGCTAGCAAAACCGTTCCAACTTACGAGCGAAATTCCGGACTTACGAGACACGTGGCGGCCGTTCCAAATTACGAGATTTCCGTGTTACGAGCGCCTCGTTGTAACGGAACTCGCTCGTAAGTCGGGGACTACCTGTACACAGCTAGAAAACATGGCCCGGATTGCTGAGGAAACAGTGGCTCAGGTGTCCATGTTAAAAAGAGAAAAAAAGAGGAAACCGAAACGGGTTGTATCACCCAAAAGAGTACAGGCTTTTGTAGCTGGGTTAGGTACGGGATGGAATCCCTCTAGCTGGAACGGAGATTTGTGGGGAGATAATTTAAGTGATGTCACTACCTCATTATGCTCTTTATCCCGTAGTAAAAGTGTGAAACCAGTGCAGCGGAGAAGGCAGGAACAGATAGTGAGACCAGATGTTTTACAAGCAAGAGTAGACGCAGATGGTCACTTTGTTTATGAGAATGGTGTACAAGTTATGGATGCTGTTCCACAGGATCAACCGCAGCCTGAGCTTAGAATGATAACTGAAGATTACACTCAGGAGGAGGTAGCTTACTTGTCCAGGAGACTCCGTTAGCAGCCGGGAGAACATACAGATGTGTGGTTATCAAGATTAGCTGAAGAAGGAGCAGGTCAGGTTGACATAGATGCCCGAGATAGGCTGTCATTTGCTGGGTTGTCCACAGAAACCACAGTGAATGCTGATTTCCGCAGAGAAGTGAGAGATTTAGGGAATGATTCTAGATCTCTATTTGATGTTTATGCTGAGGCTGTTCACCAGGTTTATCCAGCTTTCACTGACTGGCCAGAGATAACAGGACAGTGGGTCACGCTTCGGGAGTGTGTACAGAGATTGGTTCGATTGTGTGTAAGGGATGCTTTAACTGTTGCTGCTGTGGATCAGTACCAGCTGTTACCTATTCCAAAGGCTGTGAGGGATCAGCTGATAAGGACAGCCCCTGTACACTATCGCGCCGCAATCTTGACAGTAATGCTTGGTGCAACAGAGGTTTCTATGTCTGAGATTCGTAGTCGAATCATGGAGTTAGGAACATTGGGAGATTGGAGTACAGAAAGAGTAGAAAACCAGGAAAATAGTTTTCAACATGTGGGTCATGGGCCAGAAAGGGACGCTCGAAGTAATGCACAGGGACCAACGCGTTCTGCTTTATGGAAAGCTTTAATACAGTCTGGGGTCCCAATGTCTGAAATAGACGGATTACCAACAGAAGAGTTGAGAGAACGATGTCAGGAAAAGGCATTAAAAATCCAGTGTGCTAGATTCAATGTTGAACATTTGACCCAGGCATTGAGAGATGTGCTTCAAACTTCTGTTGTTCCTTCTGCACCTCCGTTTGAACCTGAACAGATGGTCAAGAACAAAAATAAGACCACCAGAGTGGCGAAGGCCTCCTCTGATTCTGAGTTTTCAGAGGGCAATGAAGCAGTGAGGGTGCGAGTTGTGAGACGGGAAAAGGGAAAAGGAAGGGAGAAAAACATAAAGTCCTCTGACTCTGAGTCTTCAGAGAACAATGAAGCAGTAAAAGTGTGCTTGTGAAACAGAAAAAGAGAAAAAGAAAGGTGAAAAACAGAACGTCACAGCTGTACCCTGATCTGTCAGACCTGCTAAGTTTTGAATAATGGATATTGGACATGGATTTATCAGCAGGTATGACGCTACATTTAAAACAGGGACTTTTGAGTTTGGGGTAGAGAGACCTCTACAGGTCAGATCAGTTTTGGTGGGGAAAGTAAAAATGAAACCTTTTTTCTAAAATAAAACTAATCATTGTCATTCTATGTCAACAGCATTGTGTTTCTTCACAGCTTGATGTTTGTTTGGCGTCTGCTGGTGGGAGGATCAGAGGCGCGCAGAGGACGGCATGGCCAAACCTGGAAAGTGCCATGAGGGTGGAATCTCATGGGTTATCACGTTGTTTGTCGTCGGTGCCATGGTGCTGCAGAGGACGGCATGGCCAAACCTAGAGAGTGCCATGAAGGTGGTATCTCATGGGTTATCACGTTCTTTGTCACCAGTACCAGGGTGCTGCTAGGCGACCTCTCCTCCACAACACCGGAATGTGTCCTGAAGGAGAAAAAGGGGGCCTTGCCGACTACTATGAAAACAGAAGAACTGTGTCATGAAACAAGATAACTTTGGATGTCCTATGAATCAGTCATGCGTAATGGCAAGTGTGAGCAGTCATTGTACTTTCTACGCATGCAGGAAGTGTTTCAACGGACATGACATTCCAGTGGTGGTAAACCGAACTACATGTAATCTGCAAGCATTACATGTAAAAGTGCAAATGGAACCTTTCCAGAGAATGGTAACCACTCATAACCATGGGTGAAGAAGATTGTGGAACATTTCTGACGCTCGTTTGATTTAGGATTGTTGTTTTTTGTTTGGTTGTTGTTGTTTTTTGTTGTTGTTGTTGTTGTTGTTGTTGAACTAATCAGAGACCAGAAGGTGGAGTGAATAATGAATAAATAAGTTTGTTCTCTGATCAGTCTAAGAAAGTCTGAAACATTCAGACATTGTGTGTAATTTTCCAGTCTGTCACTACCGGGGAGTTGTGAAATAAGAAGTTGAAACTGGGCTGATTTCATCACTACAGGAACAGTCAGTTTCATCTCCTGATTTCATCACCACAGGCATCTCTAGAACTTTGTTATAGGGAGTTGAAACTGGGCTGATTTTATCACCACACGAACAGTCAGTTTCATCTCCTGATTGCATCACCACAGGCATCTGTGGAACTTTGTTATAAGAAGTTGAAACTGGGCCGATTAGTTTCATCTCCTGATTTCATCATCTCTGGAACTTTGTTACGTTGGTTCCTAAAGATAATACATTGCTTGTGGAAAGGGGCCTGGCCAAACTCTGTTTCGCAAGCAATTCTTATCTAAAGGAATAAAAAGAAACAGGCTGAGCTCCCAGAGTTAGTTAGAGTCTGACAGGGAGGAGTAATCGCCCGGATTGTTTTAATGCTCACTTTGCCTGTGGTTGACGAACGGCTCTCTCACTTTGATGTCAAACGGTAAGAGTATCTGCTTCTGCATTAATACTTTTATGTATGTATGTTACTTGTTTGTTTTCTGGCTTGTTTTCTATTTAATTTTTCTATGGTTAAAATAAAGAACATTTGTTTTTAAACACAGCTGTGATATTCTTTTGAGGACATTTGCCAATCTCTCTCGATTCTGCATAAATAATATTTCATAAAACATTTATGAATAAAAAATTCATAAAATATTTGTAAAATAATATTTCATAAAACACAAGGCTTAAAATTTGAGGTAATTCGCTGATTAGCTTGTAAGTTTTACTGCGCTTAGCGCTGTTGTTTTTACGCATGAGCGGTGACCTAAAGCTCAAGATTCAGTTGTCATCCGATTGGTTGCCCTGTATGTCAGTCAAGTGACGGGATGTTTGATAGGCTAAAGCTCAAGATTCAGTTGTCATCTGATTGGTGTCCCTGTATGTCAATTAAGTGACGGGATGTTTGATAGGCTGACAAAAAAATTTTTTATGTCACGCTACGATCGACCAGTACTACCTCAGCGATCGCCCAGTAGATCGCAATCGATGTAATGAGCACCCCCTGCTGTGGAGCATAACCACTGACGATAATTAGCATCAGACCTTATACTTCTACCTTCAGGCACATCACCCTATCTGGCACATCACCCTATCTGACACTCTCTTCACTTCTACTACATTCTTTGCCAACTCCTCCTTCAGAACCACCCTTATTCCATTCTTCTTTCTATCCACACCATGGTAAAACAGTTTGAACCCTGCTCCATTGCTGCGAGCCTTGCTGCCCTTCCACTTGGTCTCTTGGATACATAAAACATCTACCTTTCTTCTCTGAATCATGTCAGTCAGCTCTCTACCTTTGGTTGTCATTTTCCCCACATTTAGATTTGCAACCCTCAGTCTTACATTCTTCACTTTCTTCTTCTCACTCTATCTCCTGACATATTTCCCTCCTCGTGGTCATTGACTAACAGTAGCACAATTTCAGCTGGCCCCCTGTTTGCCAACAGCACTGGTGACGGTCGTTGTTAACCCGGGCCTTGACCGATCTGGTATGGTTTAACGTTGATGAACTCGCATTATAGTTTTGGCGAAAGTCTTTTACATCGGATGCCATTCCTGACACAACCCTCACCATTTACACGGGCTTGGGACCGGTACAAGAGATGCACTGCCTTGGCTGGTGTAAGCCGTGTAGTCTAAAGTATGAGAAAACACTAGCAACTTGTACACCGGCAATTACGATATTTGTGATTTGCAGACTTGGATAAATAAAGTAAATTTTAAAGTTTCATGACGCGTAATACGTCGGGGCGCCCCGTCCCCTTAACAACCAACACGTCGAACGACCAAATCGAACTGCGCACCCCCCACCTGTCAGTACTAGTGTAAAGGGCGAGGCATAGCTCCGCGCGAGCGCAAGGCCACGCGGCGCAACGCTGTGCGAGCTGCGCTTGCACAAGCCTTTGAACGCTCGCGCGAACGCGCCAAGCTCAAATTTTACGACCGCTCACGCGCGCGCGATGTCTCACAATAAACTGCCCTGGTGGCGGACTGTTTTGTGTGACACACAAATGAATTAAATTCCTCTTCTTCATCGCTGATCTGGACTTTTCTTTTGTTTTTTTGCCAAAAGTCAAGTGATCGCTTGAAGCGGTCACCATTCACTTCCTCCTCCGATGAGGAGGAATGAATGAACTTGTTCTCAGACCCGACCTGTCAATCAAATCAGTAGGCTGTCAGCAAATGACCAATCAGCGACCTCAATTTGTCCCCGTAGCTAAACGCTCCGCCCTGCTTCTGCTCAAATGACATCAAGTATTTGGAGCGAAAACGTTGGAGCTTCACGCTGTGCTCTGCTGTGAACCCCCCACGCGCAGCACAGGCGCGTGGCGCGGCGCTCGGTCCAGCGCGGAGCTTTGCATCGCCCTTAACGCTAATAAGTTGCATGCAATACTAGCTAGCTAAAATGCTAAAAACAAACAACGTACGTCTCAACTTCTCTCCATCCAGCTCTAAACTGCAGGTACAGACAGCTCAACTGTCTCTCCCTCCCCCCACTCCGCTCTGAGCTGCCGGTGCTGGCTGCGTCTCACCCGCTCTAAACTGTTGGTACAAACAAACGCACAGCTAAACTGTCTCTTGGTACTACAAGCATTTCTAAAAACCCACAGTGACCCGCCGTTAACCAGCCAATAAAAACAGAGTTTTTAACCAGCCAATAAAAACAAAGTTTGGTTTATGAACGAGCTTCTCACGCCCATCCCCCGCCCATCCCCCGCCTGGCCCAACCCCGCCTGGCCAGTCACGAGACAGGCCATGCTGTGGAGGAGCTAAAGAGGGTGGGTTGCAGGTCAGCCGAGAGCAAGGGGGAGGGACCAGAAAGGTGTCTCTGTTCAAAATTTTTCTGTCCAGCATTTTCCAGAAACTACATACTGCAGCTTTAAAGGCAACATATTTTTGTTGTAGATAGGGCTGAACGATTAATCGCATTTGCGATAACCTCGCGATATGTTAAAACGCGATTGTCTAATCGCATGGACTGCGATTTGACTGTTCACGTGACTTGGGAGTGAGCCGAGCCGAGCGGAGCAAAACAGAGCAGGAGGGATGGGGGACACCGCGCGCTCCAACACAGTTGCTTCAGGCTCGACAGAAGTCAGAAAAGTTAAAAATTCGGGTAAGTTAGCCCATGTAAACGTGTATCTGAGCTTAGAGGCTGTAAACACAGAGACAGCGGTAGATAAACAGAGCGCGAGCTGGTCATGTGACCTGGCCTGTTGTTGACGGTGCCCTGTTAGCAGCTAGCTCAGCAAACTAACCTTCTGCTTGAAAAAGCGCATTCATTATCTGATTTTAAAAAACAGTTTTGTCATTAGTGATATGAATTAATACAAAACCAGTAAAATACACATTTCGCGCAAGATGATTTTTTAAAAAGCGGTGTTTAATGATTGTTAGCTTTAACGTAGCTATTTATTATATATTTTTATTTTATTTAACGTAGCTATTTAGAGGAGGTGATGCAATTTCTCATTACGTGTATTACCAACCCTGGTCATGATGTCACGACTACTGTATTATACTATCCTTTTTATTGTCCGTTTTAAATAAAAATGTTAATTATTATGTTCAGTAATGTGAAGCTATTTAGTCATCACGTTTTGCATTCACTTAACGTTGACAAACTGTGAAAAGCTAAAACCTGTACATTGTTTTTAACTAACAAAGTGAGAAGATTTGTGAGTGAGAGTGGAGTATGTGAATGTGTGTACAGTATTTATTTTGTATTACAGGACATGCACTAAAGGATGACAGAGTGTCAAGAGCGAGAAGGTTTGTGCACTTCTCCCACAGTTGGAAGAAGAAGGCAGCAACAACCGTGTTTCCATCAAGGTTTCTAGCTGAGCATTTTGAAGTATCGCAGCAGAAAAGCTTAATGGAAACGGCAAAATCCGTATTTACTTCCTCAAATTCGCCAAAAAGTTTATACGCTCGCTTGAGGTGGTTTTTGGGATCTTCGAAAATGAGCAGATGCGCAAAACGACAGATGGAAACAGATTTTCCGACTCAGTTCTGCCGTAGCGAACATTCACGTCACGTGACGTTCAGCTGTTTCCGCTCCGGACAACATGTAACATCGCTAAAACTAGTTGGCATGACAGAATAAATACAACTTGCCCGATAGCAACACGTACCTGAAATATTCTCTCCATTTTGACGAGATGTGTGGCCGGGTTCTGTTTTCAACCGCTACTTCCTGTTTACTGTAGACATGCGCAGTGCTGACGTCTGACGTAATGACGCTGACGTCTGACGTAATGACGCTGTGCGTGGCTTGGTAGATGCGCTACAAGCCAGCAGATGGAAACACTTCTGCTTCGCATTAATTTGTATTTACATATTTGCGAGATTTCAAAAATTAGCTCAAAATTCGAAATGAAAATGGATGGAAACACAGCTAATGACTGAAGCACAGAGGGTGCTCAAACTTCCTGAACACAGCCTCATCACTGAATGTTCCAAGAGGTTTTTTTTTTTTTTTTTACATCTGAAACATTTAAAGGGGACCACATATTCAAAATTCACTTTTTAATGGTTTTTTTACTCAACTTTGGGTATTTACTTCATAAAAAACAGTCCTAAGGCCAAAAAAATGCACCCAGTGGTTTATTTACTCTAAGTATATTTATTTTACTGTGATAAGATAGGTTTCATTTTGAAATCATCGCGCTTGTGACGTCACAAGCGCCAGGACAACCCACCTCGAACCTGAGTCCAGCCCCTCACCAGCAACCCCTGGTGTGGCTCCACCCACTTCAGTATAAAAAGACGTGACGGTTGTTTTTCCTGACTTCATGGCTAAAAATGTCACAGAGTCTAGCCAGCTAACTCTCTGAACCTCCTGGCCCAGATAATGGAGCGCGCACTAAGCAGATTTAAAATTGATAGTTTTTAGATGGGAGGCTTGAATGAACAGCGATATGCAGCATGTTGCTGTGTGCGTGTTGGTTTATGTGTCATTAGCAGGACAGACTACGTACGGCTAAACCTCATTGACAAACCCGTGTGTGTGTGTCAGTGTTGTTTTTGTTGACGTGACGTTAACGAAAAATTTTCGTCAACGCCCCCTTTTTTCATGACATAATGAGACTGTAACTAAATAAACTTTGCTCTTTAATGATTAAAACATGACGCAATTTGTGTGAGTTTTCGTTGACGAGACGAGACTGAACGAAAATGTTAGTCTGTGGTCCGTCAATAATTTATATTTCTGCCTATAATTATATTCTGTGTCGGAAAGTCAGCTGTTTGGTCACGCCCACCACCACCGCGGTGCTGCTGCGCCGCGCGCTCACTCACTGTGACTTCCTTTTCAACCTGGACCATGGCAGAAGCTGCACGTTGCACGAAGGGGCTCGGTGCACTGCCCAGACACTCTCAGCGCACAATAAAATCTGTGCGCGCATCCAAATGTCAGCTCGCAGATACGCTTCAACTTATAATGATTAATGGACAGCGATTACATCCAATCACATTGAAGCTCGCGTTGTTTTGCCCAATCATTAACAGGAAAGGCGGGTCCAAAACAGCAAGCAAGCTTGTGTGCGGCTTCACAGTCAATCATGTGGAAGACAGAGTTCGTCAAACCGGGACAAAATACTGTATAGTTTTACTTTAGAAACAAGTGGCGCACTGCCTCAATTTCTCCTCCAACTCAAGTGTCTGGCACCTCCTCTGACTGACGATGTGTCCTCCTTTTGGAGCGAATCATAGCGCAGGTATGTGGAAATGATTTCAGCAGTAAAGACTTTGCATCTCAGCGACTCAATTTAAATTAGTGTCAAAACTACAGATTTTAAATCTCGTTGTTAGGTCAAGTAAACTCAGAGTTATGATCAACAGTCCACACCATGTCTTTTATCTGAATGAATGAAGCGTGCGTGTTACAGCGAGAAGCTGCGCCCCCCCACCCCTCCTCTCACACTAGACACACACACACACACACACACACCGTCCACCCTCAGATATATTTATTTGAGGCTGACAGTTTAATTTAAAACTGTTTAATTTAAGACTGTTTAATTAAGAAGGTTGATTTTCCCTCTGAGGAACATGAATAAATAAAGTTAAAGGGTTAAAACTAATTCAAATTAGATAATAAAGTAAACAGGTTTTTGAGCTGCGTGCATTCAGCTAAGAGCTGCAATATAAAGAATAAAGATCAATTCATTGTGAAATGATTCTTTATGTTTTTTTTTTTTTTTTTTTTAAGTGGGGCAAATCACTTATATTAAAAGCAAACTCATGGAAGTTGCTGCTGTAATCTGATTCTTTTAACTTTCTATGATCCCAGATTTATAACAGGCAAGCACGTCCTGGTGTTGCTCAGTGGTCGTCAGTTTGCTCAGAGAGCTTGTGTATGCCCAGACACGTGTCAGGAATGCATCTGATTTGTGATTAAGATCATGGGTCAGCTTTTCTAAAGGAAGGATGACAGATATCTGCGTGGTGAATTGTATGTACTCTCTCTTCTAATTACTAAGACATATAGCCTAAGCTTCTTTCTGCTATTTTAGATAATATATATTATAATATTCAGCTGTTTTTAGCTAATTCTTGAACAAATGGCATTCACACAGTTAATTTTAAGATTATTCACACTCACAGAATAGCATTTACATGGGGGGGGGGGCACAAAATGGGATTAAAATTCCTCAAACTGTAATTTGAAAGTTTCTGGTTAAAAAAATGATTTCTCCTTCTTCTGTTCTGGCCTGGGAGTGCAAAACAAATGACCGTACTCAAATTAATTTGTAAAGACTAATATGTTTTTTTTAAAGACTAAAACTAGACTTAAATTTTTTTAGTTTTTGTCGATTAAAACTTAACTAAAACCATTAAATATAGAAATGACTAAAACAGACTAAAACTAAGAAGTATTTTAGTTTAAAAGACTATGACTAAAACTAAAATCAAAATGGCTGTCAAAAACAACACTGGTGTGTGTGTATGTGTGTGTGTGTGCCGGGCCCGAAGCGCGGTTGAGCGAGGGGGACACAGATAACAAGACAGCCACGCTGTGAGTGTGTGTATGTATGTGTGTGTGTGTGTGTCCTCGACCGCGAGTGACATCCGATCAGCTCGCGCGCACAGGGAGAGGGAGGGAGACGTCAGGGAGGGAGTTGGACATTTAGAGGAAAAATTAAAAATGACACGACAACTTGTACACGTCTGATCTGTCCCACACAATAAATACGTGGCGCGGTCCAGTTACAGCTCAACGTCACTTCAGACATCCTCGTCTGCCTTTGGAGGGTGGAGTTAATGTAAGCAGATCTTTGAAGGGCGTGCCACGAGATCTCATTATCATAAACCGGTCGTTCAAAACGAAAGTTAAAAATGGCAGAATTAAAAAGGGTATAATTGATTATCTATGAATTATTTTGTGTATTAAATTGAATTTTTCATTCATTCATTCAACCTTTATTTATACAGGCTATCCTCGTTGAGCCACGGGGACTCATTTACAAGAGGGACCTGTTTCACTTACACACCCAGGGTCAATTTAGAGTTACCAATCAGCCTAACATGCATGTTTTTGGACTGAATGAACACTGTCTGGTAACCCCAAAGACATACCATAAAAAATTTTAAAAACCTATCTGTGGTCCCCTTTAATAAGAACAGATACTAATTTATTTTGTGTTCGCTTGAGTTTGAATTCCCAGAACGAGTTGGTTAAAGCAGATTCTCTTTATGTTTTTTGCACTTTATTTTTTATGATGTTACTGGCTGGAAAATAGCAAGTTAAATTTTTTATATCTAATTTTTTATATTTATTTATTAACTGTTGTGTGAAGTTCAGACAGTAGTTAGGAAGTTCACTTAACTTGTTTACTATTGTGTTTATGAAACAAGAAAAAATAGAAATGGTGAAAAGAAAAGTCATACATTTGCTTTGTTTTATTGTAATCTCTGCTTTAAATAAATCTGACATTGTTTATTATAAAACAGCTTGATTTATTGCTTCTGTTTGTTGAAAAATACTTGAGAAGGTATTAAAAAAATAATTGCATTTTAAATCGCAATCGCAATTTATAGAAAAAAATCGTAATTAGATTATTTTCCAAAATCGTTCAGCCCTATTCTGAATTGCTGGGTCTGGTATATTGCATCTTCATCTTCACAATACTCCATAGATTTTCTATGGGGTTAAGGTCAGGTGAGTTTGATGCACAATTAATAACAGGGCTACCGTGGTCCTTAAACCAGGTACTGGTAGCTTTGCATTGTGTGCAGGTGCCAAGTCCTGTTGGAAAATGAAATCTGCATCTCCATAAAGTTGGTCAGCAGCAAGAAGCATGAAGTGCTCTAATGCTACGTTCACACCGGACGCGGTTTGAGCGGCCAAAAAGCGTAAAACGCCTCAAGGTGGACGCACTGGTGTTCAGACCGGAATGAGCAACAGCAGCGGCGGTGGCGGCGTGGTGTGGGATGAGCGACAATTCAAAACTTACCCGATATCCCGACTTCCTCATCAACACTCCGCCAGGCAAGGACTGGATGGGAACACATAGCAACGGTGAGTTTCTCTTCCATACTTGAACACGAATTTGCGGGTTGTTTCTGTGTCTCACACACAATACGTCACACTTGCGCAACATCCGTCCCCTCGTCCGTCCCCTCGTTACCGTGTCACATAGCTGACTCTCCTCCCTGATTGGTTGTAAAGACGCGTTGAGCTGCGAAAGTTCAGATTCCTCAACTCGAGCGGTGGAGGCTGATGCGGGCACCGCATGCACGGAAAATGCTCTGCCGCCCCTTCCGCGCCGCTCAAAACAGACGTGACGCACGACCCCTGGAGGAGCGTCCCCCATTGACTTTGCATGCAAACTGGGGGCGGCCGTGGCACAGTGGTAATGGCAGTCGACCCCCAATCGCAAGGTCGGATGTTCGAGTCCCGCATCCGCCCACCATGTGTCGTTGTGTCCCTAGGCAAGACACTTAACCCCGAGTTGCTCCCGGTAGGTCTGGATAGCGCCCTTCAAGGCAAGCTACCACTAACGGTGTATGAATGTGTGTATGAATGGGTAGATGGCTCGTATTGTAAAGCGCTTTGGGGCTCCTCAGAGGGGGCTGGAAGGCGCTATAAAAATAAGCTCCATTTACCATTTACCATTTTGCAAACCGGCCGCTCCTGTAGCTCAAAACGCGTCTGGTGTGAACGTACCATAAAACTTCCTGGGAGATGGCTGTGTTGACCTTGGACCTCAGATAACAAAAGCCGTTTTCGCACTGAACGGCCCTCCCCGGCTCCACCCTGCTTCTAACCCGGGTTCGGCATGTTCGCATTCTCATTTTCCTCCCGGGGTCCGCCCTCGTTTTGGAACCATCTCCACCGTGGTTCTTATCGGGCCGGCCCCACGGACCCAGTTTGACGTCATGTACTGCTCACATTTGATTCGTTGTTTGCAGCAGGGGCGGGACTCATTCAAACAACA
This sequence comes from Garcialebias charrua, assembly GCA_038048925.1. NCBI lineage: Eukaryota > Metazoa > Chordata > Actinopteri > Cyprinodontiformes > Rivulidae > Garcialebias > Garcialebias charrua. The sequence continues at coordinate 108,820 of JBBPBX010000311.1, forward strand.
ACCTCAGCGCGAGCTGATTTCATTAATATTTAACTACAGAAACCCCTAAAATAATTGTTAGCTGAATTAGTGTTTCTGAGTTAAATTTTTGTTAATGACTGATTACAATTCAGCTTATGTTAGGACGTAAATAACACGAAGCGCGCACCCATTTCCGCCTTTCCGCGCGACCTGAATGTCATTAAAATATAACTAATATTGTCTAACTCTTGCGCGCAGCCAGGGTTTTAAAATATAACTAATAATCTCTAACTTCTACGTGCAGCTAGAATGTTAAGAGGAGTGATTGCTATATAGGTAAGGTGGACACCTAAAAATCCAGTCCGCCGCTGTAGCTCAGAGAGATCGTCACTGCTCTTACACTCTTTTATCTTGACCCGAGGAAGCGGGTTCGCTTCCCACCTGGTACAAAGTAATTTTACTTTTTTTTATTGGAGTAAATAAAAAGGAGTTTGTTTTACCTATATAGCAATCACTCCTCTTAACATTCTAGCTGCACGTAGAAGTTAGAGATTATTAGGGGCCAAGATGGTGTAGTGGCAGAGAATCGGACTTGTTATCCGAAGGACCCAGGTTCGAACCCCGGCCACGGCACACACCTTGGGGTGTCTATGAGTGCACATCTATTTCCCCAGCTCCCCGAGCGCTGACTACGGCTGCTCACTGCACCACCTGGTGGTGGTTGGGTTAAATGCAGAAGACCAATTTCATCTGTCAAGTATGAGAACATACACGGATGACAAATGTGACAAATTATTATTATTATTATTATATTTTAAAACCCTGGCTGCGCGCAAGAGTTAGACAATATTAGTTATATTTTAATGACATTCAGGTCGCGCGGAAATGGGTGCGCGCTTCGTGTTATTTACGTTCTAACATAAGCTGATACATAAGCTGATTTGTAATCAGTTATTAACAAAAATTAAACTCAGAAAAACTAATATATATATTCAGCTAACAAATATTTTTTAGGGATGTCCTCTCTTAAAACACTGTAAGCGCGCACACAAGAACACTCCACCCACGTCAAGTGAACACCCCACCCACTTCAAGAGAACACCCCACCCACTTCAAGAGAACACCCCACCCACTTCAAGGCTTGCTCTCCGGACAGTGCATATTGAATGGAGGCGGGCCAGGGCTGGCTCTGGGCCAACCAGAGACGAGCTGGACTAGGGAGGGCCGGTCAATGCGAAAACGGCTACAGTGAACCAACATAAGCAGATGACATGGCAACCCAATATGCTGGTGAAGATTCACAGTCGTCCAGGACATGATGAAATCAAAAAAGGCGTTCAATACAGGATCAACTGGACTTTATTTGTTGCAGAAAACGTTTCGACTTCTGTCCAGAAGTCTTTTTCAATTCTGAATGGAAGCTGTGAGAACGAGAAGTTTTATACAGGCTTACAAGTCACGCACCAACATATGAAATTGGAAACTGAAATAACACCACAAATTAACTAACATGCCCATTCTATTTAAATTGACAAAACGACACATCCCAGCTTAACAAAGGGGGTTTGTAACACATACATGTAAATTGAAAGATCACACCTTAACAGTAGGAGGTTCCCTTGAGGTCTCTGTTAGAAGACACAAAACTGTATGTAAATTGACAAACAACACCTCCCAAACAACAACAGAGGCTACTCAGAGAACTTTGTTAGTCTAATTTACAGACAAGGCATCCCTGCTCCCATCCGGTGTAAAACGTTTCGGAATCAAATCCAAAACTGAGTTATAGGTCTTAGACAGTTGAAATCTCAGACCTCCTCCTCTGTTAAGAGAAGGTTTTTCTCTCTTAACATACACAGCTTCCTTTACCCCCCTCTCAAACCATCTGTGTTCTCGGTCCAAAATTTGAACATTCTGGTCCTCAAAGGAGTGTCCCTTGTCCGTGAGGTGAAGGTGAACAGCTGAGTTTTGTCCAGAGGTGGTGGCTCTCCTGTGTTGAGACATTCTTTTGTGGATAGGTTGTTTCGTTTCTCCGATGTAACGGTCTGAGCAGACTTCGCTGCACTGGACTGCATAAACCACCCCACTCTGTTTGTGTGTGGGGGTTCTGTCCTTCGGATGCACCAGCCTCTGTCTGAGAGTCCGGCTGGGTTTGAAGTGTACTGGGATGTTGTGTTTGTTGAAAATCCTTCTGAAATTCTCTGAGACTCCAGCAACATAAGGAATGACAATGTTTTTCCGTCTGTTAGACTTTTTCTGTTCATTATTGTGTTTAACAGATTTCCTTGCTGACTTGACAAACGCCCAGTTGGGATATCCACATGTTTGCAGAGATTTTTTGATGTGTTTCTGTTCCTTTTCCTTCCCTTCTGTCCTTGTGGGGATGTGTTCTGCAACATCCCCACAAGTTCACCAGAGAGGATGCTAACGACAATAAGCTGCCTTTTTTGGACTGTTTGGTGCATATGGAGGGAGATGACAGTCTCAGCATTGAAGTTTACAGAAAACCAACCCACACAGACCAATATCTCCTGTTCGACTCTCACCATCCACTGGAGCACAAACTTTCTGTCATCAGAACTTTACAGCATCGGGCAGAACACATCCCCACAAGGACAGAAGGGAAGGAAAAGGAACAGAAACACATCAAAAAATCTCTGCAAACATGCGGATATCCCAACTGGGCGTTTGTCAAGTCAGCAAGGAAATCTGTTAAACACAATAATGAACAGAAAAAGTCTAACAGACGGAAAAACATTGTCATTCCTTATGTTGCTGGAGTCTCAGAGAATTTCAGAAGGATTTTCAACAAACACAACATCCCAGTACACTTCAAACTAGGGCTGGGCGATATGGACAAAAATTCATATCTCGATATTGTTGTGATATATCTCGATATACGATATATATCTCGATATAATTTTCTTTCCATAAAAGAATAACAAAAATATATTTCTGAGTCAAAGCTTTGTCCCAGTTGTCACACAGCAACATTTATTAACAAACAGCTGTAACTCTACAAAATAAATGTCTAAAAAATGAACTATTTCATACATTACTTTATTTTTTAGACATTTATTTACACCTATTAAATAATAGTCCTCTTCAGCTGAGGGCAGCTGTGTCATTGCCTCTGATGTGTGTCCCATCAGTGTATGAATGTGATAAAGTACTGATTATTCTTTGTACAGTTCTAGTAGAGTGCTGTATGAATGGGTAAATGAGGACACAGATTGTGTTTTAAAGAGCTTTGAGTGTCTTGATAAGATAGAAAGGTGCTTTCACTTTAGTCAGTGTTTGTGAACTGCAGTAAATGTGAGCCTGTGGTACAATATATTTGATATACTGTATCCGGTTTTATTGTGAAAGGGTCAGCGGGTTGTTTCCGGGTTCACGAAGAATAAAGACGTTCTCTAAAGTTGCTCTACAAAGTGTCGCATTGAATCCTTGTGTAAAAACACGACAGCCTCCACTCAGAAACGTGAACAGAGAGGCGGAGACATTATTAAATCAGCAGTTTATCATCTCGCTAAAAGACACAGTCTCAGCTGTGGAAGAAGACGGCTAAAGCGTTAGCCATCTTGTTAGCTGCTGAGGACCGTGTCTTTAGCGATGTGATGAGCTGCTGATTTATTAATGTCTCCACCTCCCTCTGCTCCTCTCATGAAAGCGCTGCAGTGCGCGCACGACTAAATGAGCTCAGACCCGTGGTTTGTTTAATGAAGAGGAGGCTGTAAAAAAAACTGTTCTGCCGTTTCACGCTCCACTCCGCTGTTTAAATGGTGAAAAAGATTCGTAGATCCGAGCCTTCGTCGGGATTATTTTCAGCATCGTCTACAAAAATATTTTTTCTGCCCTCATCTGACAATTTAAATCCAAACTAGCTCAGGAAAAACATTGTTTTTCCCCCTCAGCAGCTGCGTCGCGGCTCTTCATATCTGCCGTGTTTACTTCTTGTTGTGCTGAAAGTCTCCGCGGCTCCGCCCTCCTGCAGCCTGCAGGAAGGAGGGGCTGGGTCTGTGCTGCTCAGTGAAGGAGAAGGAGGGGGGCGAGTGGGAGAAAACAGACAGACGGTGGATTCTCGATATAAACGATATAGTCTCGTCTTATATCTCTTTAGAAAAAATCTCGATATTTTAAAAATATCGATATATCGCCCAGCCCTACTTCAAACCCAGCCGGACTCTCAGACAGAGGCTGGTGCATCCGAAGGACAGAACCCCCACACACAAACAGAGTGGGGTGGTTTATGCAGTCCAGTGCAGCGAAGTCTGCTCAGACCGTTACATCGGAGAAACGAAACAACCTATCCACAAAAGAATGTCTCAACATAGGAGAGCAACCTCCTCTGGACAAAACTCAGCTGTTCACCTTCACCTCACGGACAAGGGACACTCCTTTGAGGACCAGAATGTTCAAATTTTGGACCGAGAACACAGATGGTTTGAGAGGGGGGTAAAGGAAGCTGTGTATGTTAAGAGAGAAAAACCTTCTCTTAACAGAGGAGGAGGTCTGAGATTTCAACTGTCTAAGACCTATAACTCAGTTTTGGATTTGATTCCGAAACGTTTTACACCGGATGGGAGCAGGGATGCCTTGTCTGTAAATTAGACTAACAAAGTTCTCTGAGTAGCCTCTGTTGTTGTTTGGGAGGTGTTGTTTGTCAATTTACATACAGTTTTGTGTCTTCTAACAGAGACCTCAAGGGAACCTCCTACTGTTAAGGTGTGATCTTTCAATTTACATGTATGTGTTACAAACCCCCTTTGTTAAGCTGGGATGTGTCGTTTTGTCAATTTAAATAGAATGGGCATGTTAGTTAATTTGTGGTGTTATTTCAGTTTCCAATTTCATATGTTGGTGCGTGACTTGTAAGCCTGTATAAAACTTCTCGTTCTCACAGCTTCCATTCAGAATTGAAAAAGACTTCTGGACAGAAGTCGAAACGTTTTCTGCAACAAATAAAGTCCAGTTGATCCTGTATTGAATGCCTTTTTATGATGGCAACCCAACCATCCCTGACTGTGGAAACTTGTCACTGGACCTCAAGCAACGTGGATTCTGTGCCTCTCCTCTCTTCATCTAGAATTTGGGACCTTGATTTCCAAAGGAAATGCTAAATTTACTTTAATCAGAGAACATAACTTTGGACCACTCAGCAGCAGTCCCAGGCGAGACACTTCTGATGCTGTCTCTTGTTCAAAAGTGGCATGACACAAGGAATGCAACACCTGAAACCCATGACTTGCATATGTCTGTGCATAGTGGTTTTTGAAGAACTGATCCTAGCTACAGACCAGCTAGAGTCCGAGTCAGCTAGAGTCTCTGTGAATTTCACCCACATTTTGGAATGGGTTTCGTTTCAACATTCTTCTCTCCAGGGTACGGTTATCCCTATTGCTTGTACACTTTTTTCTACTACAGTACTGTACATCGTTTCCTTGATCCCAGGTTTTGAACAGGTGTGATACTGGTGTGTGGCCACAGCGTGCACATCTAATGTTGTTCCTTAGTGTGCTCAGGGAGCTTGTGTGTTTGCCCAGACACATAAAAAAATTAAAGTGAACACTCACTGATTATGGGATACTTAAGGCCGGGATACACTCGAGCGTCCTCACGGTACGCCTATACGCAGCGTACGTACGCCAAGGCAAAAGCGTAGCCCCGCGTAGCCCCTCAGGGCAAGTACGCGCAAAACTATTTTTTTACTACGCATACGCGATGCGCGCATACGCGATGCGCGCATACGCGATGCGCGGTGTCTCCAATAAACGGTACAGAACGTTGTGGCCGGAAATGTGTTCACATCGGGCTGTTGTTGGTGAGACACACTCCAGTTCCCGCATGAAGTAAAATGGAGGCAAGTTTTGATGAGATGATCTGTGAAGAGGTGAGGAGACACAGAAATTTGTATGACACCTCCATGCGAGAGTACAAAGATCTACAAATGACCAGGAATGCATGGAACGAAGTGGCTGCGACCGTGGGAAGGGACGTCGCCTTTTGTAAAGTCAGGTGGAAATACATGAGGGACAGATTCGTGCGGGCAAAGAAAAACAAGAAGGGCAAAAGTGGCGATGGGGCCGGTTCAGGTGACCCACCGATCTATAAGATACTGTCCTGGCTGAACAGTTTCATCAAAACCAAAGACACAGAGACCAATGTGCCTGCAGTAAGTATTTTCTATTTATAAGCTAATTAATAATGTAATTAATTATCAAAAAATCGTCACACTTCATTAGAAAAAATACAATTGAATTATTAATCATACACTTCTTAAATAAGTTGTAATAAAGATTTTTTTCATCAACATTCAATCGCTCTGCATTGTGTACTTGATAGGAAATCAGCTATGGCTCCAGTGGTGTTCCTTCTCCAGCCTGTGACGTTCCTTCTCCTGTCAGCACCATGAACAACAGCTCCAACCAAAACAGCTCATCACATTTTTCATCTGAACTCCCCTCCAATTCAAGTTCCTCCAGCAATAACACACTGGCTCCAACAGAACCTGCATGCTCCAGTGAGTTTACTGCCCCACCTGCCCCTGACTTTCATGATGAACCACCTGCCCCAAGACAGTCAGCTGCCCCAAGACATTCACCTGCCCCCAGACATTCACCTGCCCCAAGACAGTCAGCTGCACCTCGCACCAGCACACCACCAGCGAAGCAGGGAAGGAAGAGGGGATGGGCTGCTACAGCGGACACAGAGACCGCTGCATTGGCGAACCGCCTCCAAGCAATTGATCAGGAAAAGCAAGTCGAAGACGCAGAGACACATTTCGGCGTGGTAATTGCTGACATGATGAGAACCATTCCAGAAGCAGACAGAGACGAACTTCGACTTAACATTCACCAATTGATTTTTAACTTTAAGCAACGATATGTAAATCAGCAACCATTAACAAATGATCAACAATTTCCAAATGAGCCGACGTACACCCTGCATCTGCAGCCACTGTAATTTTTTATTAGAGCCGACGTACACCCTGCATCTGCAACCACTGTAATGTTTTATTAGAAGTTATTATTTAGAAGTTGTTGTTTTTTAGAAGTGTTCATTTTGTAGATTTGTTTTTTTACACGTGTTCCTTTTTGTAGAAGTGTGCATTTTGTATTAGTGTAGTTTGTTTACAAGTGTTCATTTTACAGTAGTAAATGTTCATTTTATAGAATTGTTTTTTTTAAATGTTCATTTTGTAGGAGTGTAGTTTTTTTACAAGTGTTCAATTTACAGGAGTTGTATTTCAAAGATGTTGATTTTATAGAACTGTTGTTTTTTAGAAGCTTTGTTTAAAGCAGTGGTCCCCAAACTTTTTCCTATGAGGGCCACATAACTTTTCCCTTCTCTGGTGGGGGGCCGGAGTCAGTTTTTAACAGGAAAAAGTGTGACGATTGCAGGAGTGCCAAATGTAAAATAACCAAATAACCCTCTCTGGGTTCTTCACATAAATAAATCCAGGAAATAAAGTTTAATAAACACTATTTATTGAATAAAACAACCAAATAGCCCTCTCTGGGTTCTTCACAGAAAAAAAATCCTGGAACTAAACACTATTTCTTAAATAAAATAACCAAATAACCCTCTCTGGGTTCTTCACAAAAAAAATTATAATCCAGGAAATAAAGTTTAATAAACACTATTTATAAATAAAATAACCAAATAGCCCTCTCTGGGTTCTTCACAGAACAAAAGTGACATCATCGCTGTCTGCATCTCTGCATCTCTGCATCTCTCTCTCTCTCTCTCTCTCTCTCATATATATCAACTTCCCTCTGAAAACCACAAAGCAAGCAGGCTTAGAAACTGAACTGAGTGATACAGCACCTACACAGCACAACCAGTACCACTACCAGGAAGTCAGAAAAGTGAGCTTACCTTTGTATGTTCATCAGTGTGAACTGTGGGCCTGCATCTGGCTGGTGAGAAGTTGAATGTCAGGTTCCATTCTAGTCACTGCCAGTCTCAAACACTGATGCAGATGTTCATCTGTCAATCTTGATCTCATTGGAGTTTTCAGCAGTTTCATGCGTGAAAACGTTTGCTCGCAGATGTACGTGCTGCCAAAAAGTGTGGACATCTTCATTGCATGTTTTCTGATGTTAGGGTACGTGTCATTTGGGAGGGCGGCGTAGAAGTCAATGAGACTGCTGGGCTTGAATGCATCTTTCAGAACATCACAGTTCTGTAACTCGGCCAACTCAAACTGATAAGAAGGTGGGGCTTCATCTATGTCAGCAACAAAGGGGTTCTGGAAAAGACGGATTTCTTGTGCATAAACATGTAGTTCACGGAATCGCACACCGAACTCCGCCTTCAGCATTTCCAGTGCTTCCACACACTTTTCTTCTGGAAACGGGACCGCTGGGTTCTCTGCAGAGAGGTTTTGTGTAGCAGGGAGATGGACGAAGCTGTGCTTTTTCACTTGTCCCAAAAGCAGCTGTAGTTTCACCTCAAATGCTTTTATGTGGGAATACATTTCGCAAATGAGTTTCCCCTGGCCCTGTAGCTGCAAGTTAAAGCTGTTCAGCAGTTCTGTCATGTCTGTTAAAAATGTGAGGTGCCATTTCCATTCTGGGTCGATCAGCTCTGGCACAGTTTTGTTTTTTTGAAATAAGAAATGTGTTAATGTTAGGTAGCAGGTCGTAAAAACGCCTCAAAACTCTGCCCCGGCTCAACCATCTGACCTCGGTGTAGTACAGCACATCTCCGTGCGCAGAATCCAGTTCAGCCAGGAATTCTTGGAACTGTCTGTGTTTAAGTCCCTTTGCTCTGATGAAGTTTATGCATGACACCACAACCTTCATGACAGAATCCCACGTCAACACTTTGCAGCACAGTGCTTGCTGGTGAATTAGGCAGTGGACTTGTAGAGGGGCAGTGAGACCTCGTTCTTCCATCTCCCGGTTCATGCGTCCTATTAGTCCACGTGACATGCCCACCATACTAGGAGCTCCATCAGTTGTGATGCTGGCCAGCTTTGACCAGTCCAGGTCCAACTCTTCCATGGTTTCTCTCACTTTGCCAAAAATATCCTCCCCCGTGGTAGTCCCTTTCAGACTTTGGAGGGCTGCCAGCTCCTCGCACATCTCAAAGTTTGCATTCACTCCACGAATAAAAATGAGCAGCTGTGCGGTGTCCTGCACGTCTGTGCTCTCATCCAGTGCTAATGAAAAAAATTCAAATTCTTTCGTTTTCTGCTGCAGCTGGTCATATACATTACCCCCGATTTGTTCAATGCGTCTGGTGATTGTACTTGCTGATAGACTCACGGCATTAAAGACATCTTTCTTCTCAGGACACACTTCCTCCACAACAGCGTTCATGCATTTCTTCACAAACTCTCCATCAGTGAAAGGTTTACCACTGCTTGCAATCAGTTGAGCAACTCGAAAGCTGGCAAAAACAGATGACTGGTTCAGCTGAGCTTGGCGTAAAAATGTATTTTGCTGAGCTAACAGTCCACTTTTAAGCTTCGAGAGTTTGTCTGCTCGCATTTGGCCTTGCAGGCTATCATAGTTGTCTTTGTGACGGGATTCATAGTGCCGTCGCAAATTGTAATCTTTGAAAACCGCCACCGCCTCTTTACAGATCAGACAGACAGCCTTTTCTTTGCACTTAACAAAAAAATAATCATTTGTCCACTGCTCATTAAATACCCTGCATTCTGAATCTATTTTTCTCTTCTTACCTAATCTGTTCGCCATGTTCGCCATTGTTGTTTTGTTCTGTCTTTGAGAGGGGCGGGTTGCCAGATAGGGGCACAGAAAGCAGAAAGATGCGCAGAATGTCACGATGTGTCGCGTTTTTCCCCAAACGCTGACACAATAAATTAAAATTTGAACAATAGTTTAAAATAGTTCATAACTAAGGAACATTTTCATTGCAAAAGTCCAATACAAATACACATATGAAAATGAAAAAAAAAAAAAAATACAAATATGAAAAAAATATCAAAATGCTCTCTGGTATTGTTCTGGGGGCCGGACCAAAGGTGGGGGCGGGCCGGTGGTTTGGGGAACACTGGTTTAAAGTGTTATTAAAGACTGTTAAAATGTCAATGCCAGTGCTTTCACCTTATTTTATAGATATACTAGTTTCACTGTTATACCACTATGCAAAAAACTCAGGACTGCATTACTGCAATTAAGCTGTAGATAAAAAAACTTCCCCATATGTATCTTTTTTTTTACATCTAAAATTTATTTACTTTGATACAAAAGCTCATTGTTCTTCAAACAAAATGACAAACAGATGAGTGTTGTTATCAATTTATTGATAGGCAATCACACATTCAACCTTCCTCTTGTTATTGTGGCCTGTTGCCAGGGCACTGAACCATCTGGTGATGAGAAGAAGTCACGCAGGTTGTTCCTCACTGCATAGGCAGTTCTTCCAGCACTCCTTGTGGCGGCAGTTCTTCTTAATGGAGTCTCCAGATCGTTTCCTGCAACCTGCCTCCATTCTCCTATAAGTATGAAAAACAAGTAAAGAAATCATTAGAGTGGGTGGGTTGTATTCTACTCTTTAGATGAGCTACGGAAGGAAATAAATGTTCCGGTATGTGACTTTGTGCATGATTACCTGGTACGATATCTCCTGTTGATGTGTCAGTGTCCACGTAATTTGTGGGTATGTACTGCCTGGAATCGTCATTGTAGGCCAGCCAGTTGTGTAAAGCAACACATGCTTTTACCACATGGACACTTTTGGCTGGATTATATTCCATGGCGCGGCCGAACACCCTCCATCTGGATGACAAGATGCCAAAAGCGTTCTCGATTGTTCTCCGAGCCTTGCAGTGGCGGTAGTTGTACACCTGCTGCGCTTCCTCCAGATTTGAGCCTGTGCATGAAAGAATATCAAAATTATTAATAAATGCAATTTGGTTTATTTATTTTTCACCTGTTCAAAAGGAAGTTGTCGCAGAGCACGTTTCAACATAGATTTCTAGTCATAACAGCAATTATAATAGAAGTAGTAATATTACTCATTCCCAAAAGGTGAATACAGCTGTATCCCACCAAAACAACCGCATCATTGATTAATAAGCTTACCAGGATATGGACGCATAAGATTTTGATGGAGTGGAAACGCTGCATCCCCCACAAACACATGCGGACTCTCCACAGTGGTCCCAGGTAGTACAGCAGGTGGTGGAATAGCCAGGGTACTGTTCATCAGCTGTTGCCCAAACACACTCTCCTGGAAGACGCCGCCATCACTCTGACGTCCATATGCTCCCACATCCACCATCGTGAAGCGGTAATGTGCATCACACGCAGCCAGGAGGACGAGAGAGTGGGTCCCTTTGTAATTAAAGTAGTCACTCCCAGATGACGGAGGGCAACGAATCCTGACATGTTTACCATCCACAGCTCCTGATAACAAACAATAATTTCATTGTTTTGAGGTATTTATAGTACTAATATGGACATTAATCAACAAAAGTACACAAACTGCTAACATAAAGACAAACGAACCAACCTAAAAGGTTAGGAAAATCCCAGATTCGCCAGAAATCACGTGCAATCGCTGTCCACTGATGGCTAGAGGGGAAGGCTACGAAGTCCGGCTGAAGAGCTGTCCAAATGGCTTTACATACCTGAAGTACAAATATTAGTATATTATGAAATATTATTAAGTATAGTATAAATTTATATTCTACATATTTTTTTTTCATAAACATATATATATATTCTTATATAAACACACATATTCAGTATATATGTATTTATACACACATTTACATATATATATATTTTTTTTTAATGTATTTACATATATATATATATGTATATACTGTATATAATGAATATTTATATACATTTATATCTACATAAACAACTACTGTAGTTCATCCGCAGCTGACTTCAACAATACACATCTACAGTATACAGATCACAGCATCATTTTGTTTACTCCACGACTCACCTCGGACATTATTCTTGACACAGTTGATGTGCCCAGGCGGTAGCTGGCAGCGACACTCTGTTCAGAGCAACCAGTCGCCAAGATGCGCAGCGTGACTGCCACTCTCTGTGCAGCGAGGACAGGAGAGCGGTGGCTGCCCTGATGGAGAAGAAACGGTGCTAACCGCCCAACTAGCTCATCGAACTTGCTGTAATTCATTCTAAAATACTGGAAATGCTTCTCGCTGTCCATCCTTTGCATGTCCATAACCAGAGTATTAAACTCTCCTTCTTCATCCCTGGTCTCGTTTAATGGCCTCACGTACCACCTTCTTCTTCTTTTACGTTTTTTTAATAACAATAACAGGTAAACAATCTCTTCCTCTCTTCTTCTTATTGACGCCATTTTTTTTTCGCGCAGAAAAAGTAGCGGAAGTGACGATACGGAGGAAATGACGTTAGAATTTGGAGCGAAAAACTAGCGGAAGTGACAATCGGAAGTGACGGTACGGAGGAAATGACGTTAGAATTTGGAGCGAAAACACGAGAATCTACGCGAGAACGAAAGCCGAGCTGTAGCAGCCGCTCCGTATACGCGCGTATCCACCTTATTCCTACGCCCCATGATGCTTTGCGCGAATTATGTGAACGACTTCCGCCGAAAGTCAGAACCGGCACTTTTGTTACACGCTAGCAACGCGCTAACCGGTTTTCGTCAGAGGTTTTAGGTCATAAAATATGTGGGAACACAAACTATCACAACTCAAATGTAGAGATATTGTTTTACCGCTACCTACAGCTGTTGAGGGGTGGGAGGACGACTTGAAGAAGTGGCCGAAAATAACGTACACTAGCATGTTTAGCTACTAGCATACTTAGCTACTTTGACAGTTGCTTCAGATGGCGAAGCGATGAGCAATCTGAAAAGCTCTGAAGCTTATTAGTATCTTCACATTAACAAGGTTGGTCCTGTTATGTTAAGAGAGCTGGGACACTTTATTTAAACAAACATAAAGCCCAGTCTAAGCATTAAAACTCCACATCTCCAGGTCCAGCTAACAATGATGTTGCTTTGGACTTTTGAGCTGCAAGATGTTTATCTGGACACCAACTGAGCACCTGGAGCTTGACATTTCTTTTGACAAAGACTTTACTGATTCACAAATGAAGCACCTTGAGAACTTTTAATAAAATACAGTAAATGAAAACAAATAATGAAATAGACAGGAAACGATCTTTAAAAACTTGATAATGACAAAAGTGACATTTAGATAGAAACAGTAGTTTAATCCAAAATTAACTGATATAGTGCACACAAAAAACTAACCTTGTAAGAAGGTTAACAGTCAACTATTGTACATAACAAATGAATCATTTTAGCAAATACTTTTCTAATGTAATATAGTTAACATTGCATCCTTTAAAAAACATGTTGAGTTGTGTTACGTTTACAGCAAGTACACCAGTACTGTACATGTTTGAGAAAAATGTTTACATTTAATGTCTTCTCACTTCTCACTTGAAATAAGCTGGCATCCTTTGCGTGTGAATGCTGGAATGATTAAATTGACACCATAGCTCTTGCAGCAGGTCCCTCACTGTGAAACCACGATCACCCATCACCTGATCTCCAGCACGCAGATAGTCCAGAAACCCAGAGTTCTGTGTTATATACCTGTCACTGCATTTACCACCATAAGCATCTGAAATAAACATGATTATTCCAGAGGGAGAAACAGCCAATAAATATTTCACAGTGTTATTTGCATGTATGATTCACTTCTGGAGTCCAAGTTTTTAGCTTTCTGCAAAACATGTTGCTTTAATTGTTTCACGGGGCAACCATAGAATAAGGTCGTTGGTTTGTTCTGACATTATGTCAATCCACATTCCAACAGTCATGCTGCATGTGACTGGTGGTGTTGAGCAGCTCCACACTCTCATCAAGCCCATCTGAAAGTAAAAGTACATTATACAAACATTAGGGTTCATTTATGAACACACACACACACACACACACCTATATTATAATATATATATATATATAAACACACACCTATATTATATATATATAGATATATAGAGATATGTATAAATAAACGCACACACAGCATACATATATAGGTGCGTGTGTTTATTTGCCAGTTATGAACGAAAATATTAGTATAATTTAATTCATTCATTCATTCAACCTTTATTTATACATTATTAATCACTGACTACATAAAATCATAACACTAAAAGCTGTCTCTTAAATCATACCTGGTGTTCTTGATCCTCTGGAGCAGGGGTCACCAACCTTTTCTAAACTGAGAGCTACTTCATGGGTACGGAGTCATACAAAGGGCACCAGTTTGATAAACTCTTTGGAAATAACAAAGCGTAAATTGAAAAAAATGTATAATAAACCTATTTTTAGGAACATATTTTTAAGATAGACATTTTAAAATATATATAAATACATAAAAAGAATAACAACTGAATAAAATGAAATTTTAAATGCAGTTTAGTAGTGAGTTGTGCTATTTTTAGAACAGGTCCGAGGGCACCTCAAATGGTCCTTGGGGGCACCCGGGTGCCCGCGGGCACCACGTTGGTGACCCCTGGAGGATACGGTGACTTTTTTCAGGTGGTTTCTCGTAGCCCAGCCACAAAGAAGGATGCGGGTTTTTCTTATCGGAGCATGTTCAACACACACTAGTTGCAGCAACAAATTCAGCTTTGTCTGATTATTCTTGCAGCCACGAACAGCGCAACAGGTACCCGAGCTCCTCAAGACATCTTTGTGACAATATTAGCTCAAAATAACAGGAAACAGAACTTTAACAGAACTTCTACGATGCGCGCAGATTAGCAAGCAAACAACGAGGAGCCAATGCAAAAATTCTACTTCCGGGGTCAAACGGAAGTACGACACATTATCGCTTCTACAGTGACACCCCCAAGAATACATAGTTCCCAGACACGCCCCAGTATTGCGCAATAGCTCCGTCCGCACCATATCTGTAGGCAGAAGAAAGGCAAAGATGGCGAACAAGCAGACACGAACAACCAGAGCAAATTATACGGACAAAAACACAGCCACCACAGCTTCACCAAGGAACAAGAGAAAATGGCAGTGGTCGGAGTTAAACACAGCTTTAAATCCAAAAAAGATGTGTAAACTGTCTCAATCATATCTAACCAGCTAAATAAAGGTTTAACTAAAATAACACACAGCCAGCACAAACACCAAGCTGAACACGACCAGAACCAGCACTTTTGAGTGTTACCGTAGCATGTTGTTAGCACTGGAGCGGAGGGTCCCTCGCTCAGGTCAGACGGCGTGGAACCATCGCGGTTGCGGGGGCACGTCCCATGGGACCGACGCGTCGCCCGCACGACTTGGCTCCAGTCCTCCTTTCCCCACTGGGGTGGTCTCCATGCCGGTCCGGAGGACCGGCTTGGACCGTGAGGAGGCCATTGTTGCGTTAGCGAGATGCTAAGCTAACCACAGCATGCAAGACGGTGTCGTTAAATAATGAAAAAAAAAAACAGCTCTAACACACAGACAGTTGTACTCTAACATTGTTTCACAAAATGATTTATGTAGAATATTTTGTTTACCGGCCAAAAGCAGATGTCTTCAGAGCAGATCCAAGCAGAGTTGGGGCTGCAAGCTGCAGCTGTGAGCTCCTCCGATGAGATAAATCCTTCATGTTTACTTTTTTTTTTGATTGAGTGAAACCTGCGCGTTGCCCAAACGTCTACCCGACTGGAACACCCACTGACACAACACGAAGTAACCATTGTAATTAATTAGAAATTAACAAAAAAAACAACGTGAAAAATGGACATCCATTTGAATGCGCTCAAACTGCAGCTAAACCTACAAGTGGGAGGGTCAAACAGGACAACCCACAGATGTGACGTCACAGGTGGATACGGAGTCTGCTTCACTGTAGCTCGGCCTGACGTCACTGAACCTCAAATGCGGCCTTTGAAGCATACAGGCAATGTTGCTGAATGTTTTTAGAGAAAGTATAGATAAAGAACAATTACCGTCCACTCTATGCCAAGGCTTAATTACACTCATCCCAAAACCACAAAAAGATGTATTAGTTTTAGATAACTGGCGCCCCATTACATTATTAAATAATGATTATAAAATTTTAGCATTATGCTTAGCAAATAAATTGAAAAAAGTACTTCATGATGTTATTGGGGAAACTCAAAATGGTTTTATGGCGGGAAGACACATAATTGATAATATAAGGCTTATCTTAGATTTATTAGACTACGCAGATTTAATATCAGAAAACAGTTTTATTCTCTTTCTTGACTTCCATAAAGCGTTTGACTCACTGGAACATGATTTTTTATTTAAAACTTTGGATCTGTTTGGTTTTGGTGAGCACTTTAAGAAATCAGTACGCACCCTTTATGCTGGAGGCAATAGCTCAATTAAACTAGCTCATGGAACCTCTGGCAGATTTAACGTTGAGCGTGGAATTAGACAAGGTTGTCCAATTTCTCCATTTTTGTTTCTTCTTCCTATGGAGATTTTAGCACATTTCATTAAAAACAGCTGCATAAAAGGTATTCAGATTGCTGGTAGAGAAATATGTCTGAGCCAACTGGCAGATGACACAACTCTATTTCTAAAAGATTGCTCTCAAGTAAAGTGTGCTGTTGAGCTGCTTGGTGAATTTTCTGCAGCCTCAGGTCTCAACCTTAATTTATCTAAATGTGAGTTACTCCCTATTAAAACATGTCATGACACAGAGATCTCAGGAATCCCAGTAAAACACAAAGTTAAATATCTTGGTATCTATATTATAAAAGAGGAGGACCAAAGATTAAGTGATAACTTTAATCCCCTTGTTACTGTAATTCAAAAAAAATTCAATTTATGGGTACAGAGAGATTTATCCATCTCCGGTCGTGTATTACTTTCTAAGGCTGAAGGTCTCTCCAGTTTGGTTTATGCGACTTCTGCCCTTGAGGTTCCCAAGGACATCATTTCAAAAGTGGATAAAACATTGTTTGATTTTATTTGGAAAAAAAAGGTTCATCTAATCCGAAAAAATGTTATGATAAATAAGCTGTGCTCTGGTGGGTTTAATGTATTAGACTTACAGACTCTAAACTCCTCCTTTAAAATTAAATGGATCAAAAGATATCTCTTAAATCCAAACTCTTTGTGGAACTTCATTTCAACACATGTATTTGAAGCATTGGGTGGTCTATCTTTTATTTTAAGGTGTAATTACAACATTGACAAAATTCCGATCAAACTCTCCAATTTCCACAAACAGCTGTTTTTGTGCTGGACTCTGGTTCACAAACACAATTTCTCTCCACACAAATACTATATTTGGAATAACAAAGACATTTGTTTTAAACATAAATCTATTTTCTTTAAAAATTGGTTTGACAGAGGAATAGTTCATGTACATCAGTTATTCAACAAAGACGGCAACACTTACTCTTACAGTGAATTTTTAACTACGTATAACTTTCCAGTACTACCAAAAGAATTTGCAATTGTCTTTGATGCAATTCCATCTGGTGTAAAAATGTTGATGTCAAATCCTGTACACAACAGCACGAACTATTTAACTGAAGAATTATTCATTGGTAACTCTGACCCTTTTTTAAGTGAAAAAACAAATAACAAATGTATTAGAGAATTAATAATTAGAGAATGTATTAGTAAACCTGCTTCTATATTCTTCTGGGATAATTTATTTAATGATATCTGTTGGAAAGATGTTTGGTTGTTACCTAGAAAATACTTTATAACTAATAAGATTCGAGAAGTATCCCTAAAGATTCTGCATAAATGTTATCCTGTAAACTATATAATCTCCAAGTACCGTCCAAACGTAGACCCAATGTGTTCACTCTGCCACAGCTCTGAGGAGACTATCATCCATCTCTTCTGGGACTGTTCTCATACTCAGCTGTTCTGGAAAGACATTTTCATGTATGTAAATAGAAAGTTAGAAATTGACCTACCATTTGACGCTAAAATTATACTGTTTGGTTTCTTTTGTCCAAATATTTCAAGTAAGAAAGTTTTTGTTGTAAATTTAATACTACTCTTAGCCAAATTTTACATCCACAGTTGTAAATTCTCCTTGCTAAAACCTAGATTTATAGTGTTTTCTAATTATATTTCCTCTTACTTAGCTACTTTAAAGTACTGTACTAATGCCAAAGCTTTAAAAACTAAAACAATCTGTAACGAATTTCTGTTGTAAGCTGCCCAAGACACATTTTTGTTTTTGTTTATGTGCCTTTATTCTCTTGTGCTATGCATGCCTTAAGTCTCGAGCCATGTTTGACATTGTAAGTTTTTTTTGTACTTGTTTTTTCTATAAATAAAAAAAAAAAAAAAAAAATAAAAAAACTGTGTAATTGACCTTAATAAAAGTTAGTGTGTACTTGACCTTGGTAAAATTCAACCTTTATTTATACATGTTAGTCTCAATGAGCCTCGAGGACTCAAACCTGTAATCTGCGAAACTGCACCGAAAATCATCACTGAAAAACAGAAAGAAACAAACCTGATCTGTGAAGCAGAACTTTTGGGTTGAAAGCAGCATCTTGGGTTTTGTTGTGTTGCAGTTTGTCCTTTAAACGACACTGTTCCTCTTTATACTCTGCATCTGTTGTTTCCAGAACCTCCATTTCTTCCGTAGCCGGTTCTTGTTGTTGTTCAGCCTGATCTCCTCATCTCTGTTAGCTAAAGCTTCCTTAAAATAGTAGACACGGAACTGGTACAGATGAACCGAACTCAAGAAGATGAGATTACTGCAAATGTTACAGAAAACTAACTCGTAGTCTAAAAATACAACACAATACTTCTCATTTCTTATCGTCGTTAGTCGTAAAGCTGTAAAGGACGTACTTCCGGTCACTCTTCTTCGTGTGTTCTTCTTCTTCTTAAGTTTTCTTTGGCGGTTGGCATTCAAGGTTTTGAAGCATTACCGCCATCTGCTGGTTTAGGATGCAAACTGGAATGTCGCTCAAATAAATAAATAAATAAAACTCCATAAGGATGTATAAATAAATAAATATCGCTCAGATTCTGTTGAACAAATGAGTCCTTTTTACGTATTTCAGCAAAATGTTGGTGCATGCAGAACTTGAGTTTTCTTGTAGCAACTCAGGCATTGAGTCTTTGAATCATTTGTCTTCTTTCAAGATGGTATGCAGATCATAGCACATGCTGTATGGTCTCATCTTCCCCACAATAGTCACATTTACCCGTGTTATGTTTCCCTATGATGAATAATGTCCTGTTCAAATCTGAGTCTTGAGATGACAGTTTCTGTTTCTTTCAGCGCTCCTCATTTCTCCAGCTTTTCGTTGAATTCTCTAGAACCATAGACATTTTTTTTCTTCTTCCCATTGCTTTTGCCATTTTTCCCTCATTCTCTGCTTTGTGATATTTTTCATTTCTGCCCGACTGAATTTTACATTTATTTCCACTGATATGTTTTTTGGTGGCCTCCTTTGCAACTTTATCTGCCATTTAATTTCCTCTTATCCCTATGTGTGCTGGAATCCATAAAAATGTAACTGTTAACCCCATCATGTTAATTCTGAATAGTGTTTGCTGTATTTCTGTCAATATGTCTGGTCTGCTTTCTGAACTATACTGTTTTTTATACTACTGTAATTACTGATGAACTGGAATCTGAGCATGACTGATCCATTGAACTGCTAATATTGCGATCATTTCTCCTGTGTTTACTGATAATTTGTTGTTTAATCTCTTCCCTACTTTAACTCCAAACTCTGGTATAATTAATGTTGCTCTGTTGTGTATTCAGTTCTGCATTACAACTCTAGAGGGCGCTGCAACCTTGTGCATGTAATTGCTGAGAAGAAGAGTTGAAGTAAAGCATGGTTCTATTCCTGAACATTTCTACAGAAAATACTTCAGTGATGTGCTGCTGACTAACCCGCCTTCAAAGTTAGTGACTTATACAAAACTTGAAGTCCCTGTAATTGGATGTCTACCAGCTACTGTTCAGCATGAAAACACAAAAGTGCCAGCTAAGTTTTATGTGGTGAAAACAGGAACAGCTTTACTGGGAATGGACCTTTTTAAAACACTGAGACTGTGTATTACAAACAACACTGTGCACTCAGATGATGATTTTTCTTCAACAGTTACCTCACCTGCAGCTCCAGTTGAAAATGTTACAGAGATTAAAACTGGACCAGTGATGAAAGAGAAACTGGGTCTTGCTAAAGGGTTCATCCACCAAATTAAAATCAGAGAGGGTGTGCAGCCTGTTCAACAAAAGCTAAGGAGGCTCCCGCTCTCTGTCAGACAAGCTGTCTCAGCTGAACTTGAAAGACTTTTGGACATTCAAGATTCAAGAGCATTTATTAACATTGCACCAATTTTCATCGATACAGCGTGATTATGTATTCACAGTCATCCAGGAGAGGGTTTTGAGTGTGAAAAGCTGCTGCCTTATCAAAACACATGACATGTTCTTCAGCGCGGCCTCTCTCATCCGTCTCAGGATGAAGGTCAAAGGTGGGAAAACAGGGAAAGAAACCATGGGGGTTACAGCGTTGATATTAAAAAAAATGAATCACATTTTGTCTGCAAGACACCGCATGACCCAGTAAAAACCATATCATAAGCACATTTATGACAGTTACATGTTGCAGGTTGAAACTGAGGCAGGGAGGATCTGTCCATGAAACATTCCGGATGCCTCCGATAACGCTCATAGAAAAGTTCTCCGGGGGGGGAGCAGACAAGACAAGAACAGCTTTTTTCCACAGTAGCCACGTCTCAGGAGAGATTAGATATCCAGCCTTTTCCAAGGCTGTTTCCAAGGGAGCCAGATAAGAATTACAAATATTTTTACATCAGGCACACTTTGTAATTTCAGCAGCCTTCAGTCTGTAAGGGCCATTCTGTTCATATGATCCAATTCGGGACTTTTTTTTTTCCCACTGATCCAACTCTGACCTCAGATGTTGACCACAGCGACCCGAGTCCTAAGTCCAAGGGTGACCAGCTCACCCTCTGGATAAGCTCTCAAACAGCTGAATTCTGATGTTGACCACAGCGAACAGAGTCCTAAAACCAAGGTTGATCTGTTCACCCCCCGAATAAGCTCGCACACAGCTGATTTCTCGAGGTCACAGCGCAGACCAGACGTCGGGTGCTCCAGGCATTAAGTCCTGCTGAAGTCTCCCTCTTTTGCGATAGACCAGTGCTCCACAAATGCCAAAAAGGAAAGCGCTGCCATCATAACCAATATAATCCAAGATTCCAAGATTCTTCACCTCCACAGAGCACACCCAGACATCCACGGAATCCATGGCGGAATCCATGGCGTATCCTCCGTCACTCTGTGAGGTTGAAAAGGCTCCCCTTGTGCCTTCTTCTGTGGAAATCTTCTTGTAGAATCGAATGCCCAAACCTCCAATCCATCTTAATTTGCGTTCGAGGCGCTTTGCTGTGGAGCTGCCAGCAGCAGGGGGGGGGAGGACAGGAGAGGGAAGAGTTGCGACTGCCTCAGTTGAGAGCAAGGTTGAAAGATGGAGGTAATTGAAAGGATTGATGCATCTCCATGGGTATCTCCCATCGTGGTCACACTGAGAAAAAATGGGAAAGTAAGAATGTGCGTTGATTTTCGTGAGCCAAATAAATCAGTAGTAATGGACTGTTATCCACTTCCTCATATGGATGACATTTTCTCTGAAATGCGTGGAGCTACAGTTTTCTCCACTATTGATTTAGCAAATGCTTATCATCAGGTGCTGCTGGCTGAAGAGAGTCGTGACATTACAGCATTCATAACACATGAAGGATTATTCAGGTTTCGCAGAGTTCCATATGGACTGTGTTCAGCCCCAAGTGCATTTTCAAAAATGATGTCACTGGTGCTAAAAGGCCTAAAAGGTGTTCAGAACTATCTGGATGATGTAATAGTTTATGGCAAGGATCAACGTGAACATGACTGTAACCTAAAAGAGGTACTCTCTGCGCTGAAGGAAGCAGGCCTCCAGCTAAATGGTGAAAAATGCCATTTCAACCAAAAAA
>JBBPBX010000312.1:0-24425 GCA_038048925.1 Garcialebias charrua
TCCGTTCGAACATTAAATATATTGTCTTTGCATTCTATTCAGTTGAATATGGGTTGAAAAAGATTTGCAAGTCATTGTATTCTGTTTTTATTTGCGATTTGCACAACGTGCCAACTTTTCTGGTTTTGGGCTTGTAAAAAAAAACGCTAAGCATGATGGGAAAGACAACAAAATCCACTCCCATTAACCACTAAGGGAGTGGATTTTGTTGTCTTTCCCATCATGCTTAGCGGTTTTTTAGTTTTTCCAGCTGAACCATGAGTGAGAAGGACGTGTGTGGTATAGACTTGCCTCTTGTGTGCTGTTAAAGTTTGTGAGTGTGAGTTTCCTGTTGTAAGGCTCAAAAGTGTCTTCATTGGGTATATCTAACACAATGTTAAAATGAATAGTCTCGGTTTAAAAATGTCATTATACAGATTCACATACCTGAACAGTATCGGATCGGAAAAGTATCGGTATCGGCCGATACCCAGGTTTTAAGTATCGGTATCGGATCGGAAGTGAGAAATCTGGATGGGTGCATCCCTAAAAAGAACATGGAAAAGGAATGTTGTGTTCTACACATATAAAATTAAGATGGGAAGAAGTCCAGATGTAGGAAGAGGACCACCTGCATCATGAAGGACCCCGCTCACTCAGCACACACTTTTTGACCCACTCACCTCAGGCAGGAGCATTAAGTGTAGAACCACTAGACTGAGGAACAGCTTCTACCCTGAGGCTGTTAGACTCATGAATCTCTAACCAGAATAATCACTGTGAAAATCACATAATGTTGCTGCTGATCTGTTTCATGTTGCTGCTGATCTGTTTCATGTTGCTGCTGATCTGTTTCATGTTGCTGCTGATCTGTTTCATGTTGCTGCTGATCTGTTTCATGTTGCTGCTGATCTGTTTCATGTTGCTGCTGATCTGTTTCATGTTGCTGCTGATCTGTCAACCGATTGTACTTAATTCAATGAAATTTGTTTTGCTTGCTTCTAGTCCGGTCACTGCAACCAGCCTTGCATGAGCCAGATGTGACTGATGGCAGAGGTTCATCAACATGTGCAAATGACAGCAGAGCAAGTGTGTTTTCATTGTTTTAGGTGTTCTTCAAACTAATGAAATGATTTCATCCCTTCTTACCACCCCTCACACTTTCAGCGCCACAGATCTGAAGTCATTAGTCCTGTTTCCACCTGAAAGCAAGTAAATCAGGGACTATTTTGCCAGCTGCAACTCACATTTGTGGTCGCAGCACGTGTTTTGAATGAACCTGCTCAGTGTAAGTGAGTTTACTTATTGTTTTAGTGTTGACCTCAACGCTGAAGTACGCAGCCACAGAACTTAGCTGGAAATACCTCTTTTATCCATCACAGTTATGAACACGTTGTCAGATCAATACGTGCACTTTGGATATCCTATTAATATTATTGCTACTTTTGTTTTTTTCCTATAGGATTAGAGGTATTTAATCAAATCATTAAAGAAATTCTTCGATGTATACCTTTCATCATTTTGTTGAAGCTAACAAACTTCTCATTTTTAACTTCAAAGGGTTAAACTTTAAAAATGTATACAGGGAGTCCTCGACTTACGACGCCCTCGACTTATGGCAATCCGGACTTACGAACGCGCTCCGAACAGTACTGTTGTACAGTAAATACTGTACAGGTATGTGTTTACTGTATAGATGAATGTGCAGTGTAGTGTGTTAGCTAACTGTTTGTAAATAAAGTTCTGTGCATGTTTATGGGCCAGTATGTACGCTTGTTTGTTTGTTGTACGCGAGCCGGTCTGAGAAGCTCAGTCCTCACCTCGTTCTACAGGTGTGCAGTGGAGAGCGTCCTGTGCTCCAGCATCAACGTGTGGCATGGAGGCTGCACAGTTGCAGAGAGGAAAGCTCTACAAAGAGTGGTGAAGGCTGCACAGAAGTCTGTGGGAGTCAGTCTCCCCACCATCACAGACATCTACACCTCCAGATGCAGAAAAAGAGCCACCTGCATCATGAAAGACCTCACTCACCCAGCACACTCACTCTTTGCACCACTCCCCTCGGGACGGAGGTTGAGGAGCATCAAATGTAGAACCACTAGACTGAGGAACAGCTTCTACCCTGAGGCTGTCAGACTCATGAATAAATAAATAATAAGAATAAACACTGCAAAATGTCACATCATGCTGATACTGATCTGTTTCTTGTTGCTGCGTTCATCTGTGACTATCTGTGTTCATCTGTGACCATCTGCTCATGTTCGTGCTGCTGTTTATAATGATGTTTTTCTACTACATTAGGGCTTAGTGTATTACTAGCTGATGTCTCTCTTAGTTAATCCTAGATGTTATTATTGTTTTTCTCTTGCATTTGTTGTTGGATGTAACTGGGACCCTGTGTACATAATCTCGTTTTCAACACATGTACTACATGCGGTGCAAATGACAATAAATTCTCTCTGACTCTGACTCTGACTCTTGTTCAGTCTCGTGTCGATAAACGGGTGTGCGGCGCAGCGTTAGCATGCAGTTTCCGTCTTACGGCAAAAATCCGGACTTACGAACGTCACGTGTAATGAGTTCCGACATACGGCAAAATTGGGTTACGAACGGTGCGTAGGAACGGAACTCGTTCGTAAGTCAAGGACTACCTGTATATTTTTAATGTGTTGGCGTCATCATGGCTTCCATGTGATATTAATATTTTGATAATAAATTAAGAAAAATAACCGGGAGGCTGCTTTTTTTACACTAATTATGCCAAAAATGACACAAAAACAGGCTGTGCCAGGACAAAAACTTCTAGAATTGTCATAAGTTAATAAGCTGAAACTGGTCAACACCAATTCTGATTGCTAACATGTGTTTTGTTTAAAAATGTGAAAATAACCATTTAGAGTCAGCTTTGTCTGTCTGGTGGCAACATATCTCAGCAGCCCCTGAATGGATTTTAATGAAACTTGGAGAAAATAATCAATAAATATACTTTTATAACTATATAGATTTTGAGTCCAGTCCAATTCAAGATGGCTGCTACAGCTAGCTGACCTTACAAAACACAAACTTGGCTATAATTCAGTAAATGTTAATAGTATTGTGCTGAAATTTGGTGAGATGTTGGATGAGAGCTAACTACAATACATATGTCAAGTGCAGCTCATTGTGAAAATTATTTTGCTTAAAATTACAACATTAACTGTTGGAGTCAATGTTATTTGTCTGTTAGCAAAATATCTCAAAGACCACAGGACTGATTTTGATGAAACTTTGAGAAAATAATCAATAAATATACTTTTATAGCTACATAGATTTTGAGGGCAATCCAAATGAAGATGGCTGCTACAGCTAGCTGACCTTAGAAAACACAAAAATGGCTATAATTCAGTAAATATAGTGCGCAAAAAATTGGTGAGTTATCAGATGAGAGCTAACTACGACACGTACTTCAAATGCAACTCGTGAAAATTATTTGCTTAAACCTGTAACACTTAACTCTTGTAGCCAAGCTGTTTGTCTGTTAGCAAAATATCTCATGGACCACTGGACTGATTTTAATGAAACTCTCAGGAAGTAATCATCAGAAGTATATCTACAATTGATGAAGTCTTGGAGTCAATACACCACAAGACGGCTGCCACAGCTAATTGAAATTGGCCAACAAAAAATAGCCATAACTCCATCAGTTTTACAGATATTGGATGAGATCAAGCATAAGTCATTCATTGTGCATTGAACTTTAGGAGTAAATTAAATAATATTTCATTCAAAACAGTTACCGGTACGAGCAGAGGTCACTTCTTTTGAAAGACCAAATATAAATAGTGTTCTTTCATTCAGCTTGGGAGTGTGCAACCTGTGTTGTAAGATAAAGTGTGAAACTGTCGCAAAGGTGTTATAGAAGAAAAAAAAAAGCACAACAAGAGAAACCACCCGCTGCAGCACCATTCCGACACTCTGAGAGCAAACTTTTTTTCCAAAACAGCTTCACACGAACTCGTTTCTCTGATCTGAGATTGCTTTGAAGCGATGTGCACGTCATGCAGGTTTTAGTGTGGGAATAGTGGAAATAGAAAAATCTTCCGCTCGCTCGCGTACTCTAAAGGTCATTTCACCATGACCAAAAGCTCCAGGGCCTTGCTGTCACACAACCTTTGGGCAAACCCCTGCACTTGCGTCACTTAGCCAAACGCAGCCCACTGCTATCGGCTCTTTACAAGAAGTGACGGCCTTTTTTCTCTCCCCTCCTGCCCACGACGTACAACACTCTAACTCGTTTACACAGAAGAAAATACTACTGAAGAAACAGGAAACAAGCCGCTGTGTCACCGTGAGGGAAAATTCACCTTCCTGTTTATCTAGCGAGACGATGAAAGCTGAAACCACAGAGCATGTTGTGCGGTCCTCCCCCCCGGCATACATTGTAAATGTGACACGGTTTAAAGAGAACGATAACACACACACACACACCGCAAGGGCTCGCACGCATTCAGGCCAGCTACGCAGAATCCACGGCCCACGGTGCGGCTTCTCTGAAGGTCGAAAGTTCTTGCAGTTTTATCTGATCGAGTTCAGAGAATCGCGATTCGAGAAGTGCGTTTCGGTACAGGCAGCGTGCAACGAGCAAGCGAACAGTTAAGTCTGACCTGCTAATTTAATCCTTATTTTCCGCAAGCGCTCCGAGCAGAGTCCGAGTGCGCGGTCCGACAGAAGACGACGCACGGACACCTGGTCAGGTTGCGATCTGTTAGTCAATACGACCCGGAGTCGCTTTGACTGGACGCATCGTGCTTTCCTTCGCGGGTGCGCTGTGAGTCCTCACCAGGTGAAGGTTGTCGGCTTTCTGCGTCTGTCTCATCCTGCTCTTCTGGGCGGCGATCCGGTTCTTCTCCCGCCGCATCACCTTCTTCGAGTCGTCCGAGGAGCTCTGAAAGAACAAGACGCAGGCCGTGCGGTGACGATTAGCGAGAAAGGAACTCTTCCTGGAAAGTGAAAGGCGACTCTGTTGATCGGCGTCGGCCTCGACGTTTGGCCGCTTTAAGTTGTGATGGCAGTTTGAGAGCAGATGCTTTACGCAGGGTGCTCAGGGAGTGGCTGAGTCATCGGTTAGGTGTAACGCACACCCTGTTTCGTGTCGCTCGTCTTAGTATCACAATAACTAATCCATTTCGTGACGCTGAGTCAAACTAATGAACCTCCCCAACTGCCATGTGCTCGTGAGTTTACCTGTTGACGTGCAGGATTACCTCGCCGGAGACACGTAAAGGCAATCCAGCTCAGAGGAGAACTAGCAGCATCAACACGAGCAAACAAAAGGATTCCCACTCACTTGGGCCAAGCGATATAAATTGTGCAATGCAAGAAAGCCCACACTTGGTGCGAGTCATGGCCATGTGTGCAACACCCGGAGAAACTGTGACAAGAAGAGCCACAGTCGGTGATGCTCATCGTTGGATGAATCACACACAGGGCTTTGGTTTGTGCTCGAGGTGAAAGTTGGACCGGAGAGAGGACAACGCTGAGACGAGACAACTCACCGGTCTGCTTCCAGGTGATGGGGACTTGTAGCTTGTGTCGTTGCTGTCGGAGCCGTGAGCCATAGCCAACCGCAGCGACTGGGAACCTGCGTTTTTGTCCACTTCTGCTTTGAGGTTTTATGTTGTGTGTGTGTGTGTGAGAGAGAGAGTGTGTGTGAGAGACAGAGAGAGAGAAAGTTGTCCGGACAAGTTCAGAAGAGCTCGGCTCACCACTCAGTGAGTAATGAGGCTGTTTCTTCCCTCTTTTCTTTCCCTTTCTGACACTCCTCCTTCTCTTTCACCCTTCACACCCGTGCTCTCTCTCACACACACTCTCTCTCTCTCTCTCTCTCTCTCTCTCTCTCTCTCTCTCTCTCACACACACACACACTGACTATAGCTGTAGCTAATTAGCTGTATCTGATGTGGCTTCTGGTAAGAATCTGGGTAAGTTGCATTAGACTGGAAGTCACATGTCTGATGGAAAGTTCAAAAACACAAGGTACAGGTAATTGTGTAAGTACCAGAAAAATAACGTTTCTGAGCATGTTCGTTCATTCATTCTTTTATTCATTCAACCTTTAGTTATACAGGTTCATCCCATATAGCCTCGGGAACTCATTTACAAGAGAGATTTGATTCTAGCAAAGACTCATGATTTAACTCATGATTTGAGTGAATGTTACAACTCAAAGTTTTTTTTTGTTTACTAACAAAAAAATTGTGTTTGACTTTTTCAGGAACGTCCGTTTTCGCAACCTGAATGTTCACGAGAACGTTTGTATCGAGCAAACGCGATGATGATGATGAGCGCCGAGGCGAAACGTAGGTGTGCAGTCGAGCATCCTGTGCTCCAGCATCAACGTGTGGCATGGAGGCTGCACAGCTGCAGAGAGGAAAGCTCTACAGAGAGTGGTGAAGGCTGCACAGAAGTCTGTCGGAGTCAGTCTCCCCACCATCACAGACATTTACACCTCCAGATGCAGGAAAAGAGCCACCTGCATCATGAAAGACCTCACTCACCCAGCACACTCACTCTTTGCCCCACTCCCCTCAGGACGGAGGTTGAGGAGCATCAAATGTAGAACCACTAGACTGAGGAACAGCTTCTACCCTGAGGCTGTTAGACTCATGAATAAATAAATAATAAGAATAAACACTGCAAAATATCACATCATGCTGATGCTGATCTGTTTTCTTGTTGCTGTGTTCATCTGTGACCATCTGCTCATACAGACTCATGTTCGTGCTGCTGTTTATAATGATGTTTTTCTACTACATTAGGGCTTAGTGTATTTCTAGTTGATGTTTTTCTTAGTTATATCCTAGATGTTATTACTGTTTTTCTCTTGCTTGTTGTTGTTGGATGTAACTGGGACCCTGTGTACATAATCTCGTTTCATCACATGTACCACATGCGGTGCAAATGACAATAAAGACTCTCTGACTCTGACTCTCTGTGAACGTGGCTGCCGAAACGCCGAAAACAAAAAAAGGGGAAGCGTTCGACGCCGCGTTTCGACTCAGTCCCCAAGAGACGCCGCATCCCAAACCACCACATGGATGACTGGGTCATGACTATCGACACGTCTAGTGGTGATTTCCATTACTTTGTCTGGCTCACAACACGCAGCTGCAGAGTACGTGAGAGGCAATGTTTAGGACTTTTGCACTGAGTGGGTTCCCCACAACCCCCGCTCAGAATTCCCTCACTGGCTTTTTCTGTAAATGACCATCTGTGAAGGTGTTAAAGCGCGGCGCCTTCATGAAAATGTACATTCTGAGGAGGCTGAACGTTCGGTAAATGCACACAAACAGTGTGGAGGGAACTTTTCTCGAAATTAAGCGCCAAATGCAACAGGATTTTTGTTTGTTTGTTTGTTTTCTGACTAATCTAAAGCCGTGGTGCCCTTTTCACTTGTTAGGCTCTTTCAAGATGGCATTTGGTGATGCAAGGACAATATTTTCTTGTGAGGAAAATAAAAAAAGAATTAGGACTAAAACAGCTTTGCTTGGCAGAACAGTCCTCCCACACAAAAACATGTTGCGCAGGAATTTTGAAAGGCTCGGGCATTTCTCATGCTTGGCATTTAGCGGCGTCCAAAAAGGAGTTGAGAAGCAAGAAATAAAAAACAAGGCTGAATTATCCAGACGGCGACCCGACAGCGAGCGTTCTGAGCCGAAGAGAAACAAAACACGTCTCTTTTATTTTTTATTTTGACCATTGTTGTGAACTGTTCTCAGGAACCTTAAAGAACATGCGATGACTTTAAAGGTGTTCATGATGGTCTTACTGACATCCATCCTGAATCATATTTAATAGAGGCAGCAGCTTTGTTCTGTTTTTAGCTGTAAACAGTTCTCACCTCCTCGGGCCTACGGTTCTTAGAAACAAAACTTGTTTGGGTCTGAGTCTGAGATCCCCTGAACGTGGGGTCTGTCTTGACTGGAACTGATGGTGGGAGACTTCTGATAATCTTCAAATTAGTTAAAAAAAATTATGAGTGTAAAGATGCTATTCTATGTGTTTACTTATAAATAAACAATCAGGTGCCGCAGCTTTGGTGTGGGGGATAAGCGCGCGGCACATATTGAGGCTGAGCCTCTCTGCAGGCGTCGCGGGTTCGCGTCCCAGAACCGACGAGCTGTTTCTGCAGTCTCTCTCCCTTCTCTCTACCCATTTCGCCCTCTCCCTCTACAATAAAGGCCACTAGAGCCCAAAAATGTAAAAAAAAATAAAAAAAAAATAAATAAACATTCAGCTGTTTTACTCAATGTGTAAAGTCCAGTCTGTAAAAAATTTAATCTATTTTCACTTTCAGGCCCCGTCAACGTGACCCAAGTTATATAAAAGTTTAGATTCTCCCCCAGAAAATTTATAATAAAGTAGATATTAGTCTGATTGGTAACTCTAAATGGTCCCTAGGTGTGAGTGAGAGAGTGAACGGTTGTTTGTCTCGTTTGTCTCTACGTGTCCCTGTGATGGACTGGAGACATGTCCGTACCCCGCCCCTCGCACCAGTGACCCCCCATGACCCAAAATGGAAGAAGCAGGTAAAAGATAATGGATGGATGTAATTTCCTGCGTGTTGGTGTATTTTAATGCGTTGTTAAAAATCTATGTGCTTACATGTACTTTTTTTTTTTTTTGGGTGGAACCCCAGGGGTCCCCCAATTTGAGGACCACTGTGGGTATGGGACATGACCAGCATAAATAATTAAATCAATTCATTTCCTTTAGCCACTTTTCCTTTCCAGGTTAGGGGGAGCTGGTGCATGTCTCCATAAGTCACTGTGAGAGAGGTGAGGACACCTGGACAGGTCTCCAGTCCATCACAGGGACACATAGAGACAAACGAGACAAACAACCATTCTAGAGTTACCAATCAGTCACGCATGTTTCTGGTCTGTGGGAGGAAACTGGATTACCTGGAGAAAACTCACGCAGCACCAAGAGAACATGCAAACTCCACCCAGAAAGACCTGGACTCGAACCTGCAACCTTCTTGCTGTGAGTCAACAGCTCTGCACTGTGCTGCCAAAAAACATACCGTATTTTCTGGTGTATAGGTCGCACCGGTGTATAGGTCGCACCATCCAATTGCCAAAGAATTGGAAAAATCCCTAGATAGGTCGCACCTACGTTTAGCTCTGCTGCAAATGTCTGCCACAGGAGCACACAGCAAGGCTTTTAAGAAGATTAACACTTAAAAAGAATTATTTGTTTGATTAAAAATTATAGCAAATATGTGTCTGAGCTGAACTTTTCCTTAATAAATTAACGTAATTGTGAAATGAGCTGGATTTTAAAAATTGTTTTGCCGCAAGTGATAAAAAGCCATATATAGGTCGCACCGGTGTATAGGTCGCAGGCCTTGGGGAAAAAAAACAAACATAAAAAGGTGCGACCTATACACCGGAAAATACGGTAAAAACTCTTGAGGATTTTTTTTTTTTTTTGGTGTTGAGTTTTGTTCATTCTTGTGGTTCTTACCTTGCTGCCAAATGTTTAAACATGCATTTAAAAAATACGTTTAGATTAAATTTGTTATTTGAGACTTTTAAAAAGTGCCATGTTACATTGTGATTGACAATGTGACAGCATGTTAGTGAGTTGAGAGTAGGTCAGAGTTTTGTATCGCTGGTGCCAACGCTCCAACATATCGGCACCCTTAAACCAAACATGTCTACTTCCCTGTTGGACAATAAAAGTATAAAGTAAAGTAAGATGATTTGTCCATGTTTATTTTTGTTGATGATTTACACCTCCAGCCCACACACAAACTGATTTTTTTTTTTATGTGTTGGATTTTAAATGTCTACATTACCACAAATCCATCAAAGTTCAGTCAGGTGGTCTGGAAAATTTCTTTTTGCTGAGACATTCCGCCCTTCATCCAAAGGACTTCATCAGTCCGAGGAGCCACAAACAAACTCAGTCCCACAAGCAGCACATTCACATGGGCCATCCAGTTTGCTGGTGATAAATGGTTTCTGGGGCCCGCCCTCTTCCCCGTCGACTCCTCGTGAGGCAGTCATGGCCTGACTGAACTTTGTTGGATTTTCTACTATAAACTTTGATTACCTCATATCATTTTTAAATGTTTTTTCTCCATTTATATATTTTTCTACATCCATACATTTCAATAAAACACTTTAAAACATTCTATCTATGCCTCATCGTCGATATTCCCTTGGTAAAAACGTATTTGTTGTTGTTTTACTGGCTGACTGCAGTCTGAATGTCATCCCTTTGTCACATTATTGATCTACGGCACTGGCGTAATTTTTCATGTCACTTCTGTTACTACCTCGTTTTATGAGACATGAGGCACATGCAATGTCACCTCCGTCCATTCCAAGTATGAATGGGCCCACAGAAGGAGAAAGTACTGTACATAGTTTGGCTAAAGCTTCTCTTAAAACGTTTCTTTTTTTAATTTTATTTTTTATATACCATTTATAGATTCAGGAATTACCATTTAAGAACATGATCGAGTTACAAGAGGATCTGATTTAATATTGTTAGATTTATCTGCCTGGATTATTGAGCATGCATCAGGATATTCGGTGGTTGGTTTTGAAGTTTGATGAAGAATCAGATATCATCAATGGTCTTGAAAAAGTCACAACTACAGAAGACGTTAAAACTTTCTCCAGCGGATGAATGCGTGTTATTTGTGTAGCCGGACGGGTAAGGATAGAAATAGAGCATTTTAGTTTAGAAATAAATAAAAACTACAGTATTGTTTGAATAAAAAGTGAATTTGGTTAAAATAACTTTACTAAAGTCCAGTTGATCTTGTATCGAACGCCTTTTTGATTTACTAAAAGTTACCCTTAAGGCACATAGACCCGTTGCAGATGAGGCGTGAGACAAGTTCACACAGACACCAATAAATTGCACTTTTATTACTGAATTGAGTTAGAACTACCTTTTTTAAATTGTGAATATTTTAACATTTTAACTTTGCATTATTTAATAAAACAACTGTGCAATTGATTGGTGTCTGTGTGAACTTGTCTCACGCCTCATCTGCAACGGGTCTATGTGCCTTTTAAGGGTAACTTTTAGTAAAGTAATTTTAACCAAATTCACTTTTTATTAAAACAATAGTTTTTTGTATTTCTAAACTAAAAGTTGCCTATTACGGAGCCCCCCAGGGGATGTGGAAATTTTTTTTTTTCTTTGCGTGAGCACGCAAACGTTTGCGTGCGCACGCAAAACTATTGCGAGGTAACGCAAAACCTTTTGCTTTACAGACACCATGGGAGGGGTTCCTTTAAAAGGAATGTGGACTCAGTAATGAAAGCATGTCAGTGTGGCGCAACCGGTAACGCATCAGCTTGCCGCTCCATAGGTCACGAGATCGATTCCCAGACGGGACAACATTTTTTTTTTTTTTAGATTATTTATTCATTCCAGATTAAGAAAACAGAAGAAAACTATTTACAAAACAACAATAAAAACGTTCAATTATATAATCATTCCTCTTTCTTATTTTGCTTAATGGTTTTTAACTTATCCCTGAAATTCTGACACAGAATCACAAGTTCAGAGGGACAAACAGCGCAGCTGATTCCACGGAGCTTGAACGTGAAATATACAACGGAAAATTACTTTTACCACTGCAGCACACACTGGACATCCTTATATTTGATATATATGATTTCGAAATTCAATTAAATTGAGGGTACTGTCTGCTCCATTGTCGTAATGTTGAGCCACAAACAACAATGCTGCAGATAATACAGGTTTTTATTGTTTATTCTGTGACATTAAGCAAAATAAGAAAGAGGAATGATTATATAATTGAACGTTTTTATTGTTGTTTTGTAAATAGTTTTCTTCTGTTTTCTTAATCTGGAATGAATAAATAATCTAAAAAAAAAAAAAATGTTGTCCCGTCTGGGAATCGATCTCGTGACCTATGGAGCGGCAAGCTGATGCGTTACCGGTTGCGCCACAGTGACATGCTTTCATTACTGAGTCCACATTCCTTTTAAAGGAACCCCTCCCATGGTGTCTGTAAAGCAAAACCTTTTGCGTGGGAACGCAAAGGGTTTTGCGTTCCCACGCAAAAGGTTTTGCGTTACCTCGCAATAGTTTTGCGTGCGCACGCAAACGTTTGCGTGCTCACGCAAAGAAAAAAAAAATTTTCCACATCCCCTGGGGGGCTCCGTAGCCTATTTCTATCCATACCCATCCGGCTACATTTGTTTAGTGGTGTAATGGCTGCATTCAGCCAGTAGGAGGCGCTGTAGCACGAGTGATAAAGATCATTTTTTGAATAAATAATAAAAGAAAGAAGCTGCGAAAGAAGCTGCTGTGTGATGTAAAGACGTGTGGTGTTTGTGACAGTAGTTTAGTGGTGAGTACGAGTATAAAGAGACTGAGTCTCGCTCAGGTTGAAGTACAGCGTCTATCCACGGGCGCGATCTCACCACTGAGCGGGGCGGGGGCTTTGACCTGCTCCGTTTCCGACCTGGGCCGGTTCTCCCCTCCTTGGATGACCCGGTGGTCCCGAGCTCCCCCAGGGGGACCGGGGCATCCTGGAGCCCCGGGAACACCTGGGTGCCCCGGTCCCCCTGGGGGAGCCCGGGACCACCGGGTCGTCTAAGGAGGGGAGAACCGACCCAGGTTGGAAACGGAGCAGGTCGAAGCCCCTGCCCCGATCAGTAGCGAGATCGCGCCCGTGGATAGACGCTGCACTTCAGCCTCAAACGATCCGACCTTGTCCAAGATCCTCCAGTCTCAGCCCCCCAGTAGCTTGGATTACAGGCGCGCGCCACCACACCCGGCGAAAGTGTGGTTTTTGCATTGAACTTTTAACTGGGTAAAAGGTGACGTCATGGGAGACGCAACTTACAGCGGCATCAAGTGGCGGTAAAGAGAACTTTAAGAAATCAGTGCGCACCCTTTATGCTGGAGGCAATAGCTCAATTAAACTAGCTCATGGAACCTCTGGCAGATTTAATGTTGAGCGTGGAATTAGACAAGGTTGTCCAATTTCTCCATTTTTGTTCCTTCTTCCTATGGAAATTTTAGCACATTTCATTAAAAACAGCTGCATAAAAGGTATTCAGATTGCTGGTAGAGAAATATGTCTGAGCCAACTGGCAGATGACACAACTCTATTTCTAAAAGATTGCTCTCAAGTAAAGTGTGCTGTTGAGCTGCTTGGTGAATTTTCTGCAGCCTCAGGTCTCAACCTTAACTTATCTAAATGTGAATTACTCCCTATTAAAACATGTCATGACACAG
Source organism: Garcialebias charrua (assembly GCA_038048925.1). Taxonomy (NCBI): domain Eukaryota; kingdom Metazoa; phylum Chordata; class Actinopteri; order Cyprinodontiformes; family Rivulidae; genus Garcialebias; species Garcialebias charrua. The sequence continues at coordinate 13,255 of JBBPBX010000312.1, forward strand.
AGATCTCAGGAATCCCAGTAAAACACAAAGTTAAATATCTTGGTATCTATATTATAAAAGAGGAGGACCAAAGATTAAGTGATAACTTTAATCCCCTTGTTACTGTAATTCAAAAAAAATTCAATTTATGGGTACAGAGAGATTTATCCATCTCCGGTCGTGTATTACTTTCTAAGGCTGAAGGTCTCTCCAGTTTGGTTTATGCGACTTCTGCCTTGGAGGTTCCCAAGGACATCATTTCAAAAGTGGATAAAACATTGTTTGATTTTATTTGGAAAAAAAAGGTTCATCTAATCCGAAAAAATGTTATGATAAATAAGCTGTGCTCTGGTGGGTTTAATGTATTAGACTTACAGACTCTAAACTCCTCCTTTAAAATTAAATGGATCAAAAGATATCTCTTAAATCCAAACTCTTTGTGGAACTTCATTTCAACACATGTATTTGAAGCATTGGGTGGTCTATCTTTTATTTTAAGGTGTAATTACAACATTGACAAAATTCCGATCAAACTCTCCAATTTCCACAAACAGCTGTTTTTGTGCTGGTCTCTGGTTCACAAACACAATTTCTCTCCACACAAATACTATATTTGGAATAACAAAGACATTTGTTTTAAACATAAATCTATTTTCTTTAAAAATTGGTTTGACAGAGGAATAGTTCATGTACATCAGTTATTCAACAAAGACGGCAACACTTACTCTTACAGTGAATTTTTAACTACGTATAACTTTCCAGTACTACCAAAAGAATTTGCAATTGTCTTTGATGCAATTCCATCTGGTGTAAAAATGTTGATGTCAAATCCTGTACACAACAGCACAAACTATTTAACTGAAGAATTATTCATTGGTAACTCTGACCCTTTTTTAAGTGAAAAAACAAATAACAAATGTATTAGAGAATTAATAATTAGAGAATGTATTAGTAAACCTGCTTCTATATTCTTCTGGGATAATTTATTTAATGATATCTGTTGGAAAGATGTTTGGTTGTTACCTAGAAAATACTTTATAACTAATAAGATTCGAGAAGTATCCCTAAAGATTCTGCATAAATGTTATCCTGTAAACTATATAATCTCCAAGTACCGTCCAAACGTAGACCCAATGTGTTCACTCTGCCACAGCTCTGAGGAGACCATCATCCATCTCTTCTGGGACTGTTCTCATACTCAGGTGTTCTGGAAAGACATTTTCATGTATGTAAATAGAAAGTTAGAAATTGACCTACCATTTGACGCTAAAATTATACTGTTTGGTTTCTTTTGTCCAAATATTTCAAGTGAGAAAGTTTTTGTTGTAAATTTAATACTACTCTTAGCCAAATTTTACATCCACAGTTGTAAATTCTCCTTGCTAAAACCTAGATTTATAGTGTTTTCTAATTATATTTCCTCTTACTTAGCTACTTTAAAGTACTGTACTAATGCCAAAGCTTTAAAAACTAAAACAATCTGTAACGAATTTCTGTTGTAAGCTGCCCAAGACACATTTTTGTTTTTGTTTATGTGCCTTTATTCTCTTTTGTGCTATGCATGCCTTAAGTCTCGAGCCATGTTTGACATTGTAAGTTTTTTTTGTACTTGTTTTTTCTATAAATAAAAAAATAAATAAAAAAAATAAAGAGAACTGCAGTTTAAAAGAATCGATTTATTTTAGATTCATTCATTCATTCAACCTTTATTTAGTCAGGTAAATCTTTTGAACCTCATGGGCTCATTTACGAAAGCGACCTGCTAAAACTAAAGAACAATGAACAGCAGTGGTAGAATTTCCTTAAAGGTTCAGTATGCAGTTTCTGTAGAACTGCAGCAGTTAGAAATATTTTCAACAGGCAAAGCATTCTGATCCCTCCCCCTCAGAGCCATATGTGGCTCTGCCCCCTTGTGGTCTGTTGAATTTCAAATTCAAGCTCTGTTTTTATTGGCTGATTCAAATTCAAGCTCTGTTTTTATTGGCTGGTTACAAACTCTGTTTTTATTGGCTGGAAAATGGCGGGTCACCTTTTCTTTTTAGAAATGCTTATTTACCACCTGGAGAAGCAAGGGGACAATATTTTTTTTAAATTTTTTTTCAGAGATTACCTGGCTAACATCAGTCTGTCAGGAGGTAGTGACAGAGTGAAGAAATATGTTCATAAAAAAAGCTACATACTGCAGCTTTAAACAATAAACAATAAACAAACAAACAATAAACAATAGAAAACAAAAGAGAGAAAAAAAACAAAAGAAAGTTTTTTTTTTAACAAAGTATCAAAAAACTAGCAAAACATTATAAGGTAGACGTATAAAATCAAAGACAGGAACAAATCTGCATTGGTTTTTGCCAGGATTCCAACAGATTCTGAAAACCATTTAGAGAAGTCAAGGTCGAGAGCTTCAGATCTTTTTGTAAGATATTCCATGAAGCAGGAGCAGAGTAGGAGAAGGCCCTTTTTCCAAGTTCAGTCCTCACTGACGGAACACTGCAGGTAATCATGTCCTGAGAGCGCACACTGTAGCTGCACTCACGCAAAGACATGTAGGAGGAGATGTATGAGGGCAGCAGACCAAGAAGTGATTTAAAGATGAAAATGTACCAGTGGAAGAGTCTGCGTGAGGTTAATGATGTCCAGTTAACCAGTGAATACAGGGTGCAGTGGTGGGTACGATAATCACAACCAGTTATGAATCTTAGTGCACCATGATAGACCACATCCAACATCCGCAGGGTGCTTGTAGGAGCATTCATGTAGAGAATGTCACCGTAATCAATGGAGGGAAGGAAAGTCACAGATACAAGGCGTTTCCTAACATTCAGTGATAGACATGATCTGTTTCTGAAAAAGAAACCCAGTTTAACTTTCAATTTCTTCACTAGGTTTTCCACGTGGAGTTTAAAAGAGAGATGTGAATCGATCAGGATACCCAGATATTTATAGGAATCAACAAACTCAATAGGGACACCATTTGAAGATAAAATCAGAGGAGGATCTGCTGGAACCGCCTTCCTATTTGAAAAAAACATCCCTTTTGTTTTATCAGCATTTAGGACAAGTTTGAGACGGAACAAATCTGACTGGATGATGTCAAAAGCAGATTGCAGTAACAGGAAAGCCTTAGCAACTGTTTTAGCTCGGCAGTAAACAACTGTATCATCAGCATAGAAATGTAAGGATGCATCAGGGATGCAGTGACCTACATTAGCTATGTAGATTGTAAAGAGAGTGGGTCCTAAAACTTGTGATGTTGAACAAACTAAACGTTTCTCAGGTTACAAATCATGTTGACATTGATTTAATCTGCTCTGTTTACACAATTATTTTTGTTTTCACTGTTATTGTTTCATCCCAGTTGAGTTTTTACATAACTAAATATTTTAATGAATATAAGTAAAGGAGCCAAGATGGTCTAGTGGCAGGGTTTTTGACTACGGACCCGAAGGTCGCGGGTTCGCGCCCCGGCCACTACCCAGCTTGGGGTGTCTATGAGTGCACACCTATTTCTCCAGCTCCCCGGGCGCTTTCTGGCTGCTCACTGCACCACCTGGTAGGTGGTTGGGTTAAATGCAGAGACGAATTTCGTCTGTGTATGGGAAACATACGCAGATGACAGGAATAGACATTATTATTATTATAAAAGTCCTATTTGATTAAAAATAAACAATAATCACAAATTATAATAAAAATGACATATTTCTTCTTGTTTTTTTGGTATAAAATGCATATAAAAATGAAGTGATTTTCAAATCTCATAAACCTCTATTTTATTCAGTAATACACAGGAAACATGTCAAGTATTGAAACTGAACATGTGTGCCATTTTAGGAGGGAAAATAATTAATTAATTAATTTTAAAATTTAAGGTAATTTTGAAATTTATGTCAGCATTTCAGAAAAGTTGTGCTTAAATGGCCTTGCACCCTGTTATCTCTCTGAGCTACAGGAGCTCCCAACCTGCCCCTCAGCATTAGGCCACCTCCCTTCTTGTGTTAAAATCTCTGCTAAAAACATCTGTTTTCTCTGACATTTCACACAGAGTGAATTGATTTAGTATTTTTTGTTCTGTGTTCCTATGTTTTTCTATAATGGTTTAATTATTTTTTCAGTATTATCATTAGTGTGTGTTATGTTTTTCCCATCAATTTTACTCTCATTGTAAAGCTTCTGTTTTAAATGTGCTCTAAAAATAAAGTTGACTTGACTATTCTCCAGATCCACTCCAGTCCAGTTGGTGGCGGTAATGCACTTGAAATGAGTTTTTCAACCACCAATAAAATCCGTAGAAGAAGAATCTTTACCCTGGTTGGCTAGTTAGCGTTGAGCTAAAAGAGTTCCTTTTTAACACTTATCTACGCTAACTTTTTAATTTATAGAAGTATGGAAATTGGGACTGAAATCAGCAAGAAAATTAGAGTGAGTAACAACTCAGCTTGAATTTGGGCAGACAACTTTGTTTAAATTAACAATAACAACAAAAAAAAAACACCCGTTGCTAGCTCATTAGCTTGCTACCTTAGCGTGCCAGACGAGCAGGGGAGAATCCTTCCTGTCAAAACACGATTAAAAAAAAAAACTTACTTTATGACAAGTTTCTGGACAGTTTTTATATCATTGTTTAGATAACTCGCAGTGCTAAGTTGTAGTTAAACACTGGGTGTTTATGTTCGTGAAGCTAATAATGTGCTTTCCACGATAACTAAATTTAACCTGGAGTTTTGTTTTTGTTTCAGGCTGCTATCAAAAGCAAACTTCAAGAGCTCGGTGCATACATTGGTAAGCCAATAAAACAAACTTAACGTCTGGTGCAACATTTTGTTTTACACCTTTACATGTTGAACACTTCATTGTATCATGAAGGCACCCATATAAGTCTGCTAAAAGTGAGATGAAGATATTAGGCATACAAATGTAATTTTGTTGTATTTTTAGTATTTTATTTGCTCAAGCAAAGTATGAAGAGCTTAAGGAGGGATCAATACAAGGCTGCTTCCTGACGGAGTACCACATTTTCACTCTCAAATATTTTTTTTGTCTTCCTATTGTTTGTGCTGTACATGTTGTACACAGGTCTCTGTTGTAAATGAGTCCTAATGAAAATTATGTTGTTCCTGCAGATGACGAGCTCCCTGACTACATCATGGTGATGGTGGCGAACAAGAAAACCTCCCTGCAGATGTCTGAGGATCTCTCTCTCTTCCTTGGAAACAACACGGTTAAGTTTACAACATGGTACGATCGTAGTTGCTTTGGGTTGTCGCAGTTTTATTTTCACATTATGGATTGAGATGTTCTAACCATGCATGTAATTTGTTTTGTTTATTTCAGGCTACATGGCGTTCTGGAGCAATTGAGATCTGTTGCTGGGAGTGAGCCGCACTTTGCTAAATGCATTCATACATGATGTTTTTGTGCCTTTAAGCATTAAGCAAAAGTTTATTACCGGTATGTAATGTTTTGTAAACCATGTGTATTTAATGTTGTATTTTCTGTCTTGTTTCCATATTTCAGAGCCTGCGTCACTTAGGCAGCTGGAGTCTGACACTGTTACTGTGACTGGACAGAGTCACTTATCCATAGGTGAAAATGACACAGCAGAGGAGCTGAAGGTGCTGACAGTGTCCAGCTCCCGTTCTGAAAAGACTGAAGCCCCTGTGTCCAGTTCTGCTCATGAAAGCAGGTATGGTGAAGTGTTTTTATACTGTTGTTTTTGTTCTTTGTGTGGTTTTCTCTTAAGAAACATGTTTTTTTTATTTGTTTTTTTTAGGAAAGGGGATTTTGGAAAGGGCTCTTCTCAACTTACTTTATCTATTAGGCCACTTATGGATCCCCTCCCCTCAGAGGCTGTTATTGACATTAAACCAGAGATGGATTATGACCTCATTGCAGAGGAGCCTGTTGAAACAGAAAGCAACAATCGTACACATCGCAGAGCCAGTAGGCCCACAGCTGAAATCTACAGACCTGGTCAGAGCAAGTTTACATCATTAGAAGTGTTTCGACCTTCAGAAGGATCTTCTAGCGTAAGGCAGCAGGACGTGAGAAGCAGCAGAGTGTCCAGACTTGGAATTAGCAAGGTAAAGTAAGCTCTCAAAGTTCATGCTCAATCATCCAGGTACAAGGTACAAAATCCAATAATGGTCAATCAGTTCATCTGGACAGTTTTTTTTTTTGTTTTTTTTTGTGGAAAGACGTTTCACCCTCTATCCGGAGGGCTTCATCATCTGAGGAGTCCCCAGTAAACTGTTTTCCCCACTAAGCAGTACACTCATTTAGTGGACCAACCAGTTTGCTGGTGATAAGCTGCTTAGTGGGGAAAACAGTTTACTTGGGACTCCTCAGACTGATGAAGCCCTCCGGATAGAAGGCGAAACGTCGTTCCACAAAAAAAAAAAGGAATTGTCCAGATGACCTGATTGACCTTTACAGGTCCTTCTCAAAAAATTAGCATATTGTGATAAAGGTAATTATTTTCCATAATGTAATGATAAAAATGAAACTCATATATTTTAGATTCATTGCACACCAACTGAAACATTTCAGGTCTTTTATTGTTTTAATACTGATGATTTTGGCATACAGCTCATGAAAACCCAAAATTCCTGTCTCAAAAAATTAGCATATCATGAAAAGGTTCTCTAAACGAGCTATTAACCGAATCAGCGAATTAACTCTAAACACCTGCAAAAGATTCCTGAGGCTTTTAAAAACTCCCAGCCTGGTTCATTACTCAAAACCGCAATCATGGGTAAGACTGCCAACCTGACTGCTGTCCAGAAGGCCATCATTGACACCCTCAAGCAAGAGGGTAAGACACAGAAATAAATTTCTGAACGAATAGGCTGTTCCCAGAGTGCTGTATCAAGGCACCTCAGTGGGAAGTCTGTGGGAAGGGAAAAGTGTGGCAGAAAACGCTGCACAATGAGAAGAGGTGACCGGACCCTGAGGAAGATTGTGGAGAAGGGCCGATTCCAGAGCCACCGTGCACAGGCGTGTGCAGGAAATGGGCTACAGGTGCTGCATTCCCCAGGTCAAGCCACTTTTGAACCAGAAACAGCGGCAGAAGCGCCTGACCTGGGCTACAGAGAAGCAGCACTGGACTGTTGCTCAGTGGTCCAAAGTACTTTTTTCAGATGAAAGCAAAGTTTGCATGTCATTCAGAAATCAAGGTGCCAGAGTCTGGAGGAAGACTGGGGAGAAGGAAATGCCAAAATGCCAGAAGTCCAGTGTCAAGTACCCACAGTCAGTGATGGTCTGGGGTGCCATGTCAGCTGCTGGTGTTGGTCCACTGTGTTTTATCAAGGGCAGGGTCAATGCAGCTAGCTATCAGGAGATTTTGGAGCACTTCATGCTTCCATCTGCTGAAAAGCTTTATGGAGATGAAGATTTCATTTTTCAGCACGACCTGGCACCTGCTCACAGTGCCAAAACCACTGGTAAATGGTTTACTGACCATGGTATTACTGTGCTCAATTGGCCTGCCAACTCTCCTGACCTGAACCCCATAGAGAATCTGTGGGATATTGTGAAGAGAAAGTTGAGAGACGCAAGACCCAACACTCTGGATGAGCTTAAGGCCGCTATCGAAGCATCCTGGGCCTCCATAACACCTCAGCAGTGCCACAGGCTGATTGCCTCCATGCCACGCCGCATTGAAGCAGTCATTTCTGCTAAAGGATTCCCGAACAAGTATTGAGTGCATGACTGAACATAATTATCTTAAGGTTGACTTTTTTTGTATTAAAAACACTTTTCTTTTATTGGTCGGATGAAATATGCTAATTTTTTGAGACAAGAGTTTTGGGTTTTCATGAGCTGTATGCCAAAATTATCTGTATTAAAACAATAAAAGACCTGAAATATTTCAGTTGGTGTGCAATGAATCTAAAATATATGAAAGTTTCATTTTTATCATTACATTATGGAAAATAATGACCTTTATCACAATATGCTAATTTTTTGAGAAGGACATGTATTGGGTAAAGTAAGCACTTTTCAAAAATCTTCTGCCAAATATATCTGCATTTTTTTTCTCTCAAAGTATCTAAAAATGCAATTAAATTTATGTTTTTGCTTTTTTTTTTGTGTTGGCACATCAGTTTATCTCTTGATTTTAGGATCCCTTTTACTGTTTGTCTGAATGTATCACAGGCGAATGTTAAAGCTTGAAACATGACCGCACAGATGTATCCAGCTTCTGCAAAGTTCTGCAAAGTGAAGAGTTATGGTTATTTAGTCAAAGTGGATACATTTCCTTGCATTCCTCTAGATTCTGGAGATGATATTCATTCATTCAATTTAGTCAGGTAAATCTTTTGAACCTCATGGGCTAATTTACGAAAGCGACCTGCTAAAACTAAAGAACAATGAACAGCAGTGGTAGAATTTCCTTAAACAATAAACAATAAACAAACAAACAATAAACAATAGAAAACAAAAGAGAGAAAAAAACAAAAATTTTTTTTTTTTTTAACAAAGTATCAAAAAACTAGCAAAACATTATAAGGTAGACGTATAAAATCAAAGACAGGAACAAATCTGCATTGGTTTTTGCCAGGATTCCAACAGATTCTGAAAACCATTTAGAGAAGTCAAGGTCGAGAGCTTCAGATCTTTTTGTAAGATATTCCATGAAGCAGGAGCGGAGTAGGAGAAGGCCCTTTTTCCAAGTTCAGTCCTCACTGATGGAACACTGCAGGTAATCATGTCCTGAGAGCGCACACTGTAGCTGCACTCACGCAAAGACATGTAGGAGGAGATGTATGAGGGCAGCAGACCAAGAAGTGATTTAAAGATGAAAATGTACCAGTGGAAGAGTCTGCGTGAGGTTAATGATGTCCAGTTAACCAGTGAATACAGGGTGCAGTGGTGGGTACGATAATCACAACCAGTTATGAATCTTAGTGCACCATGATAGACCACATCCAACATCCGCAGGGTGCTTGTAGGAGCATTCATGTAGAGAATGTCACCGTAATCAATGGAGGGAAGGAAAGTCACAGATACAAGGCGTTTCCTAACATTCAGTGTTAGACATGATCTGTTTCTGAAAAAGAAACCCAGTTTAACTTTCAGTTTCTTCACTAGGTTTTCCACGTGGAGTTTAAAAGAGAGATGTGAATCGATCAGGATACCCAGATATTTATAGGAATCAACAAACTCAATAGGGACACCATTTGAAGATAAAATCAGATAAAATATTACACCCTGATGGAATGCTGACTGAGTTACCTAAGAAAATAACCAACAATACAATAACCAACTTCAAAAGGACCCAAGAATAAATAAGTGCGAGTTAAACAGAGATCAGCTGTGCCGTAAACAATTTGAATTATTTTAACGTTTAGACTCACTCAAAGCAGATTTTTGTTCGCCAAGACATACCGGTAGTTTATCTAGAGTGCAAAGATCAACTACATAACTACCAACAGTGCCAAGAGTAGCCCACACACCAGATTGTTTTGTGTACTCCTGAGACTGACCCAAAGTGGTGGTAACACACTGATACATTTAGGCACACAAAGACCCGCAAAGAACAGATGCAGAAGCATGTTTATACCCTCAACAAACTATAAGATCAGGTACAAGGACAGGGATGAAAGAAAATCTTTGAAAGGCCTTCAGAAAGTACAAGTATTGCTCAACACTCTTAAAATATTTCATAAAGCTTTGGCTCTTTGTAAGTAAGTAGTGAGCAATAAGGGGTGACGTGATATTTTCCACATACTGTATTTTTCCTTGTGATGCTCCGTTTCAGTCCTTGTGTTTGAGCTTTGTGTTGGAGAGTCCATAAAATTCACGTTTAGTCTGTTTTGCACAGCAGGAAGAAATGTCACGCAAGCGAAAGGCGCCAGTAGCGAGCTCTGTTGTTCGAGTGAACCAAGCCACAGATGAGGACAGCGACGATGCAGAAGAAGAGGAGACGAGTTATGGCGCCAAAGGCCTGTCCAGTAGAGTGTCGCTCCCGTCCAAACCAGAAAGAAAGTCAGTGTTAAGATCCTACATCTTATTTTGTTTCAGTATTCTCTATAGTATGTTTTTTATGTTTTCTACTTAATCTTTTATTCATATGTCTGTCTGGCTTGATTTATTTCAGACCTACTCTCCCACCAGCCAAGCAAGCCAACAGAAACCTGATCCTGAAGGCCATTTCTGAGGCGCAGGACTCAATCACCAAAACTACTACCTACGCAACAAGTACCCGTATGTTTCCTACAACTTACATTTAACCAGGAAAATCAGCTTTTAGGGTTATCTTACAATAAAGTAAAGATAAAGCAGTGATCCTGTTTTTTGTGCTGCTATCTTTGTGTTTGTTGTCCTTAGAAGTTATTGTGTTATTTATGCCAAATGTTGATCTGGTTGAATTTTTTTGTTTGTTTTTTAAAATGTTTTTAAGCCTTTGGCGACAAGCTTCTGTTCTAAAGGACTTCAGAAAGTGAATCTTGGTTGTTTTCTTAGTTTTGTTAATTTTGCCCTGCAGTGCCTCAGAGACAGACGGTTCCTGTGGCCCCTCGCACTCGCTTGGCCAGCAGTGAAGAGATGACTGCAGCCATCCAACTAGTTCAGGAGCACCTGCACAGCCTGGCCCCTCGGGTGCAGACGCACCCCACTGCAGAACTACCTGCCTCCATAACAACACGTATATATATATATACAGTAAAAAGCAAATTACCTTGAATGTCAGTAATAGAATTATTCACCAAGATGATTAACTTCCATCATTTCCTCAAATTATTATTATTTTTCTTCCAGCTCCAACCAGATCGTTAGCGTCACGCCTTCAGTTAGAGAGCAGCGATAGAAGAGAGCAGAATGAGTATGGTGAGTCTGTTAGCTTCATTTGGCTTGAACAAAGTTCAAACCAAGCTTTATGTTTGTAGGTATCTGTAGTTTTTAGGAAAAAAAAGAAATCCGTCCATGTTGTTTTAGACCAACTTTATCACCTTTAGCCTTGTAGGAATGAATACAGGGTATATACAGGGAATATAAAATATATCCCTGTTAAAATGCCAGGTTTATGTAAAAAAGAAATTAGATAAAAATAAATAATAAAAATGTCCACCTTTTTAATGTGAACTCTAACCTTCCTGTACAATACAATAAAAAATATATACATGTATATTGTATTTGGATAAAATAAAATATATTGAAATGTATGAGAGAAAAAAGTAAATAATAGAAAAATA
>JBBPBX010000312.1:36480-47190 GCA_038048925.1 Garcialebias charrua
TATATATATAAAGTAAACAGATTTCAGCCTACCATTGTGGATTAACCTTTAACTCAAAATAAAATACAGACTTCAGTTTTTTTTTAACATATTGATTCATATTTAGTAAAAGAAATCGATTTTGGGGCTTTTAGAATTGATTCTGAATCGCCAGGACTGAGAATCTAGATTATTTAAAAAATAAAATATTTCCTGCACCCCTAGTATAAACGTGTTTTTAAAATATGATTTTGATATGTCTCAATGGAATCAAACTATTGTTTGTGTGTCCTTGTTTTTCAAACGTACATTTCATTTTCCAGGGATTTGTGTTCCTAATGAAAATTTGAGGGTAAAAAGCTAAACTACCTTCTCCTCCTGTTTGGTTTTCTCAAGCTCTTCTCATGTCTCTTCCTCAACTTGTCCGAGGTCTGGAGAGTCAACTGGAACTTTAAGTTGGCTTTGGAAAAATCCATCAGCTGCTATTGCATACCTTTCTTTTTCGATACTTCACTTATTTTTAAAATTATTATGCTCAAAGTATGAACAGACAGCTGGAGGGTATTCCTGTTCCCCCATTCGCTCCTTGATGGGAAACAACAAATTGCAGGAGCCACTGAGACAAGCTGCCAAAAGCACAGAGTCACTGAAGAAGTATGCATGTGTTAAAATGTATTAATTGTAAATGCACATACTGTACATGTCATATTAAATTATTTAAGACATAATGTCATTTTGGCCCAACGTCTCTGTCACCACTGTCATAAAAGTCGGCATCAGATGCTCTTGTTGTATCAGTTTAATTCAAGGCTTTTAGAAGATGGTGAAGCTCAGCGGCTGGAATATTCAGTTAGAAATAAAGAACAGTGACCTGGCATGTTCTGTGCTTGAAAACAGTGTCATGAATAAAAATTTGTTTATCTGTGAGTGTTTTAGGTAGCATTTTCAGTTAGCAATCAAGCTAACTGAACTCATAGAGTGGTTGCCTAGCAACAGCGTCAGTTGGAGAGTGTTGTAAAGAAGTCAAACAGTTTTTAGACTCTGCTCCAGTGTATCTGTAACTGTCAACAGAAACTGTTGTGTAGAAGAAACTGAGCAACGTAAAACTAGCATACAGACGATTTCAGCCCAAACTACCAACTGCAGATATAAGGTTTGGATTTTAATGTTGTTCTTATTTATCCTAAGTGTCATACAGTGTACTGTAGTTATAGTTTTCTGCTAGCAAAAAATGTTTAGCATAATAACATTTGTAGTTTTACCATGCTAACTGATGAAACAACGAGGAAGAGCTCTGCCTTTAGACGTTCAAAGAGTTCAATTTAATTTTTTTAAGGAAATAACAGAGAAGTGAAACCTCTGTCCTCACAGCTTCATCAACACCAACTGGAGGACAACCAGTAGCAGCTGTCCAGATGGAAACAGCCATGGGTGGAGAGGACTGTGGGGCAGCAGAAACTAAAAGAAACCAACATCTGAATTATTATGAAGGTAATGTGAACTCTTCAAAGACTTAAAGTCAGTGATGATGATGACGAAGCTAAACCTTTACTTTCACATCTTTATCAACACCAAGAGGAAGACGGATGCCGTCGAATGATCAGCTCATCTGACCAGCAAAAAGCAGCATCTTCAGCATCAGAAACCACCACGACCAACAACAACAACTTGTCTTTTCAGGGAAACTTGAAAAGTCATTCAAGACAGAAGTCTTCAAGTTGTTTGGTTACTAAGAAGGGTCTCAAAGTGAAAACAAATGTACAGTCAGGCAGTAAAGTTGAGACCACACTGAATCAATTCGGATGTGACGAATGTGGCAAAAGATTTACGAGTAAAGGAAATTTAAACACACACATGAGAATCCACACCGGAGAGAAACCATTTGCTTGTGAACTTTGTGGACAAAGCTTTAGCCAAAAGAACAATCTAAACACACACATGATAATCCACACAGGACACAAACCATTTGTTTGTGAACTTTGTGGACAAAGCTTTAGCCAAAAGACCAGTCTAAACACACACATGATAATCCACACAGGACACAAACCATTTGTTTGTGAACTTTGTGGACAAAGATTTAGCCATCAATCCGATCTAAACACACACATGAGAATCCACACAGGACACAAACCATTTGTTTGTGAATTTTGTGGACAAAGACGTAGAAGTCAGTCCAATCTAAACACACACATGATGATCCACACAGGACATAAACCATTTGTTTGTGAACTTTGTGGACAAAGACTTAGCCGTCAATCCAATCTAAACACACACATGCTGATCCACACAGGATTCAAACCATTTGTTTGTGAACTTTGTGGACAAAGATTTAGACAACAGCCTCATTTAAACACACACATGCTGATCCACACAGGACACAAACCATTTGTTTGTGAAATATGTGGACAAAGATTTAGACAACAGCCTCATTTAAACAGACACATGAGAATCCACACAGGACACAAAGCGATGGTTTGCAATGACTCTTAAAACACATGACAAACTACACAAGAGACAACTGCTGAGTGTTAAATATTAAGAAAAGTATTGAAGACACATGAGTTCACACGTAACCAACACTGAAAGATCCCAGGGTTTGTTGATAAGAATATGAGTGCTGAAGAAGTATACTGTCAAGAAATTAAACGTTTTTTTACTGACATGTATATTTTAGTTTTTTCCATTAGTTTTTCCATTGTGTTCCATTGTGTTCCATTGTGTTCTATTGTGTTTAATTGTGTTCAAGTTTATGTTTTATTTCAAAATAATTGTCAAAACTTATGTAACTACAGACCTTTGGCTTTAGAGCCAATTGATTTTGGTTCCATCTGAATTAATTTATTGTTGCTACCAAATGTAAAATGGTGTAAAGATTGAAAACATTAATATTTTTTGTTCAAATATTTGAATAACTTTCTGAAAATTGTTCTATGTTTTAATGTAATAAATAATATACACAAAATGTATTTTAGTTCATTGTGTTCAGATTTAAATGTTTATTTATTTATTAGGACAACCTTTATCTCACAACAGTATTCGCGGAAATATACAGACAAAATGAAAACGCGTTATAAAAAAGTTGTCATAGAATCAAACTTAAAATGTAGTTTTGTTTAAATGTTGCTATATCACATGTTGAGACTTGAACCCAGCCAAACAGTGTGGCTAACTAAGACTTGCTAATGTCTTAAAGTAAATAAGTGATGTTATTTCAACCTAAACCACAGACAGTGAATAAATGTTTAACATTTAAGGTAGAAAAAGTATTTACTTTTTTACACCATCTATAAACTGCTATCTTGTGGTGGGTAACGTTTGCTGAGGCTTATATATTAGGCAGCTCTGGCTGAGTGGTTAGAGTTGGGGGTTCAAATCCACCAGCAGTCACATGCCAAAGTGTTCCTTTCCTCAGTAGCAATGTTTTCATGTGCAATTTTTTTTTTACCAGATTGAAATGTTTTCAGATTAAATAATCCAAATGTATTGTTTACATGGGCACAATCTGTTCATGACGAGCGTTTACATGCAGCGGGCTTTGTTCTAAACAGAAGTACTGACATTCGCAGAGTGGTAAACTCTCCTTTAAAATAAAAAAAACTACAGAAGAAGTTTGACGTCCGGTTTACTTCCGGGATGAACGTAAACAAACCTGATCGCCCAAAATGTACCCGTAACAGGTTTTAATTATGGTGGAGACGGTACTGCATCCTTCCAAAGATTGCTCTGTTTTGTTCTGAAGCCAAAGCAACATTATGCTTGAGCTGCTCCGAGCTCTAAACTCAGGCTGCTTCAATGACCGTGTTTGGTGCTGCACTTCTTATTCACACAACATCTTTGTTCACATTCACAGCCATGTTTCTGGGTGGCCAGAAACACAACAAGCGCTCCGGTCTGTGCTTGTGAGTTTTTTGTCTTTGGACCAGATCAGATAAAAACCTTGTTTTGAACAGTGTTTTTTATGGGGAGCAAAGTCTGGTCTATAAAAGGCCAAGTGACAGTTGTGAGGTCAAATTATTTATTTATTTATTTTTTTTTCAAAGTCAAAGTCAAAGTCAACTTTATTGTCAGAACTGCAATATGTACAGGACATACACAGGATTGAAATTGCGTTTCTCTCAGTCCCTCGGTGCAACAGTAACCATTTAAACACTAAAACACTGAAACATTTAATAAACATAAGCATAAAATAGTAAAAGTGTAACACTGTCCTGAGTTTTTGCATAGTAGTATAAAAGTATGAAAATTTACACCAACACTAAAACACTAAACATTTAATGAACATAAGCATAAAATGAAATAATAAAAGTGTAATACTGTCCTGAGTTTTTGCATAGTAGTATAAAAAAGTATAAAAAGTATATCTATAAAATAAACTGAAGGTTCTAGCATTGACATTTGCAAAGAGTGGCAAAGCAGCATATGAGTTAATGTACACAGTATATGTATGAGGTAGTTGATGTTGGTATAGAGGCAAAGTGGCATATGCAGTAAGGCACATAAGGCACATTGGGCATCCTTAAATAAGGCTAGTCAGAGAATACTGTATATGTATCAGCAGTAGTGTAGATATAAAAGTAGTGTAAATGTAAACAGTATAAATGTAAAACAGTAGTAATAAATGTAAAACAGAGGTCCTGCCAACCTCGTGACTTGTTGACGGGGTGGAGGTTCGGGCCACGGGATCTGTAGCGCGTCCGCCGCTCTGCAGCACAAGTCGAACAGAGCGGGGATTGAAGTGTCAGTCTCCGGGAGCACAGGCGCCGGGATGTGAGAGAGGTCCCCCTCCTCCCCGTCGTACTCGTTGTCAGCTTCATCACCAGAAAATTCACCTGAGGCTGTTAGCGAGATCTCATCCACGTTCATCATGCCTCGAGTGTCAAAGTCGGCTGTCAAGTCCCCGATGGGAGCCGCCACATCTGGGCTGTCGCCCCATTCGACTCGAGTACTGTCCTCCAAAACCATGCTCTCGAGCTCCGGCGTGGGAGTGAGAGTCTCAGTGAGGTCTGCGTCTGTTGGCGCCGCAGCTGCGCTTATGGCTGTGGCCACGAAGTCCACCCGGTGCCTCCTCACCGCCTCCAGCATTTGGCTGCAGTGTGGGCAGGAGTCGGGCGCGTCCAGCCCCATTTTTGCATGCAGCATCCCCAGGCAGACAGGACAGGCCTCGTGGGTGTCTGTCGCCGAGAGGGAAAAACCGCAGCCGCTGGGACAGGCGTGCGAGGTTGGGCTCGCCATCCTGCTAGCCTTTTTCGGAAATCTTGGCTTTCGCTTTCCTTTCTCTGGAGCCATGTCCGAGAGAAAACAAGCAAGTCTTTCCAAAATTCTTTTTCGAGACGTCTCCTCCGTAGCGTCGCTTTCGCTGGCTAGCCTGCTATGACTTAGCAGGATAGCGATGTGACGCAGTTAGCACCGTTGAGCGAAGCAGTCTGCGGAGAGAAGAGAAGAAAAAACTTTGGGGTTGTGTGCCGGACTAGCTTTCGCCAGCCCAGTAGTATGCAGGAAAATTCTCTGTACGCTCAGCATAGGGAGAAGTTTCTTGTGGGAAGCAAATTAAAATACATATTTGAGGTTGGAATGAGAGTTTTTCTCTGGGTTTGTTACTCAGATGTTTCTGCTTCCCACTTTCAGCTTTCCTCAAATATGAATTTTACAGCTCAGTCACATAAAATACATTAGATATTTCCCACTGTGTTCAATAGTTCATTCTGAAAAACTTTTATTACTCTGTACCCTGTGCTGTGTCACAAACAAAAGACACTCTGACAAAGTGTCAGATTTATTTGGTAAAATAAAATGTTTCATTCAGGCCTGAGAGAAAGGGTGAAGGGTGCACAAACACATTTGAGTGTGTTTGATCTTCTTGGCATTTTAACCATAAATCAGCTACAATTTATTTTTATTTCCATATCTAATCCTAAATGGTTAAAGTGAGGAGACACTATGAGCTTCTGTATAAAAAAGGAGAAGAACAATTCTTATTTATTTAACAAGGAATAATTGTGTGCACATTTTTTGACTGAATCTTTGTTACAAAGAAACACCTCTTTGCTGTTTTGATGTCTTCCTTGAATGAAGTGATGGAAAATAGAAAATCACATTCTTCATCACAGTCATGTAAAACACTTTTAACTCTTCATCCCTTCAAACCTGTGAGGGGTCTTTATTATAAATATTGTTTCAACGTTTAAAACTGTCAGCAGGTCTTTTAGTATGTGATTTAAAAAAACATGTTTTAACTTAGGTTTATTATCCTGTCTGAAGAGGTTATTTCAACTTCATCACCTCTACAATCGCACTTTACAGATCTTCATGACAAATAAAAACTTTTTTGAAAGTTTGCATTGTGGTTATTGTGAAGAAGATGTTTTTGTGTTTCATTAAAATGATTTGGAATATTTAGGACTTGTGAGAAATATGAATATGTTTATTAATTGACATCAGAATAAAAGAGGCACAATGGATTTTTTTTTCTTCTAACCTAAACCCTTCATGCTTCATTGTTACTTTATTCTATTTGGTTAGGAGGTCAGCTCATCATTCAGTTTATCACATCTATATTATATATAATATTTAAATGTTTCTTCTGCTGCTGTTTCACATTAACACCATTGTGTTTGTGTCACATGTGTAATGCTGAACCTGCTACAGTGCCGATGGTGATTTTCCAGTACAATTACTTGTTAAACATTATTTTACAGTGGAGGGAGCCATCATGAATATATGATGTTACCGTTAAGGTAAGGATTTCATAGAATTTTGCGATTTGCATGTGGCTTATCTCAAAATATTATTGGCAGTACATATTAGCCCCTTTCATAAGTCAAATCCGCGCAATTGCCGCACAGACCAGTCCAGCTTTAATCCTTCCCGGGTCATTCATAAGACCACAGTTGAAGGCGGGCAGGTCCCGTTCACCTGAACGTTTTCATAAGTGAACCCGCAGAGCGGGTCCAAAAGAGGCGTGGAGCAGAACACAGCTGAGCTGAACTGGACCGCAACGTATTTATTGTGGGACAGACGTCAGATGTTTACAAGTTGTCGTTTCGTGTCATTTTTAATATTTCCTCGGTAACAAATCTACAGCTGGCTGCACTGATCAGAGTCAGAGTCAGAGTCAGAGAGTCTTTATTGTCATTTGCACCGCATGTGGTACATGTGATGAAAACGAGATTATGTACACGGGGTCCCAGTTACATCCAACAACAAATGCAAGAGAAAAACACTAATAACATCTAGAATTAACTAAGAAAAACATCAACTAGTAATACACTAAGCCTAAAATAGTGGGAATAAACAGCAGCACGAACATGAGTTTGTATGAGCAGATGGTCACAGATGAACACAGATGAACACAGCAACAAGAACATGGGACAACAAGATCAGCGCGCGAGCGCACACACAGCTGTTCAGAGAGAGAGACAGAGAGGGAAAAAAAGAGCGAAACTGAACTTTTACAAGTTATTGTTTCGTGTCATTTTTAATATTTCCTCACATTTACAACTGCACTGATCAGCGTGCGTGCACACACAATGCTCGTCCGCTGTTCAGAGAGAGAGAGAGAGAAAAAAAGAGAGAAACTGAACTTTTACAAGTTGTCGTTTTGTCTCATTTTTAATATTCCCTTGTTAATAAATCTGCTTGTTGATTAATCCTGCGGTCACTCACTGTTGTCATCATCATATTCTGAGCGTGGATCCGCGGGTTGCATTCACAAGTGGGTCTGCCCGGCTCAGATCCGGGGCTAACACTACCTCTGCTGGCGTATCAGGGGAGCATCAGAGGAGAGTAAAATTTACTCGCAAATCGGCCTTGGTGTTTTTTTTTCTGAATGCTCGTTGGACACGCATCAAGCCCGGACTGAGCTGTCTTATGAAAGGGGCTATTGTAAGGGATCTTTGGTGTGTCAGTATTAAACTGACACACTTTACCTTAAAGGTTCAGTCTGCAGTTTCTGTAGAACTGCAGCACTTAGAAAAAATTTCAACAGGCAAAGCATTCTGATCCCTCCCCCTCAGAGCCATATATGGCTCTGCTCTCCCATGGTCTGCTGAAATTCAAATTCAAGCTCTGTTTTTATTGGCTGATTCAAATTCAAGCTCTGTTTTTATTGGCTGGTAACAAACTCTGTTTTTATTGGCTGGTTAATGGCGGGTCACTTTTTCTTTTTAGAAATGCCTATTTACCACCTGGAAAAGCAAGGGGACAATATTTTTTAAAAGTTTTTTTCAGAGATTACTTCTCTAACATCAGTCTAGTGACAGGATGAAGAAATATGTTAAAAATATATTGTTAGAAAAGTTACATATAGCAGTTTTAATTAATTACTTATTCAGATTGAATAGTAATTCACGGGTTCTTTTCTTTTTTCAGGTTTACCAGAAAACTTCTGTGATCATTTATGATGGACAATAAACCAGAAGCTATAAAGTGACAATGAAACGTTGATTTTAGTCTGTATGCCAAAGACACTACCTTTTATTTAAAATAAATCAACTAAAATTAACACCATTACACTTGATTGACTGATTTCAATTTCTTACAAATTAAACGCATCAGCAAATTTAATTGTACACAACCGACATCAGTAATGAGTTGACATATTACATTTTATCTGTAGGCTCTAGCTTAAAATTTAGTTACCAGCTTAAAATGATATGGGAAAGGAGGAAATAGGAAGAAATAGTTTAAAGGAAATTAATTGTCTTGAGTATGTGACCAGAAATGACACTTTCCATCTGACTTCTGCTGAATCCCAGGTGCGTTTGTAAACAGCTGACTCATTACCTTTGAGACGACAGCCTGGTAAGAGAAGACATTAGCCTTTCAGACGTACAGAATAATTGCAGGTCCGGTTCACCCGAGCTAGTTCGTTTACTTTCAACGTCTCCTGGGGTCCGCGTAGATCATCAGAAATAGTGTCAGCTCTTGGTTGACTTCAAGACCAGACGTTCCTCGAAGGAAAGTTCATTTTCACTTGAGAGCTTCAGTGAAAAGGTGAATTCAGGTATTTTCACCCAAAGTTCAGAGACCAGGGGTGTTCCACTACAATATATAAAATTAACTTAAATAAAATAACCGTAGTTTGTTCAGAATCAGAATAAGCGCTGTTGTCATTGCACCGAGATACAATGAGAACATGTACGTACACTCATCCAAAAGATGGACAGAGTGCACAAAGCTGCTGCTAATTAGCGCAACCCTTTTATTCTTCCTTAGAATAACATTTTTGCTTAACGGTAAATGAGAAAAGAGAAGAAAACATGAGGAGAGATGGTATTAAAAAAAAGATCTCTCACACCATGTCCTAGACAGGCCACGATTTGGGGCATTAAAAAATCCTACCACACTATAGCACATAAATAGACATGATACATATGAGGCCGGTGAAGACATTGAATTTTAAGGTAAGGTCGTAGCATAGTCCAGAGACCCCCTCTCAGTCATTGTCCAGATAAGAGGTGTTGTTATCATCAGCTCAGTTTAGGTTCCGTCACATGTCCACAGCCTTTGGGAAGAGAGGGGTGAGGAGACAGACAAAGCGTCTTTGTTTTTCCTAAACATGCAAGAATGTATTGAGATAAGTCCACCATCAAAGCCACAGTTTGGGTCAGGCAAAACTCGTAAATTGTCGTTTCTGCTTTTTAAAGTCTCGCTGGTACATTCCTCTGATGGAAACTCCAAACAGCCAAATTGATTCCTTACGCCAAAAGTCGAGCTCACAGCTTTCTCCAAGATTATTACCAACCATTGATGGGTGCTGCCAGAAAGGTCACAGTCCTGATAACAGCCTACTCCAACTCTCTGATGCAGCTCATAACTCAGTCTGAGTGTTGCCGAGCTTTGACACATCCACACAAATTTGTAGACAATCCTGATTTCACTACCCAAACAGCAAAATCCAGTTGTCATCATGAATCCAATTTGTTTCCGTCAAGGTAAGATGGTCCTCCTTACCCTGACTCCTGTTGGGAGAAGTTGATTTTGTTGAGAGACCAGCTGATCAAATCCTTCGAATTAGGAAGGTATGCAAGGAAAAAAAATTTTATAAGGGTTCACAAGATGAAAGATAGCAAAGCAGGGAAGCAGGGGGGGACAGAGCACAGGGAGACATGTCTGTCTTCACCGGAGCACAGAGAACTATGTATTACTTTAAGAAAAACAAACTAATAATTTTGCACATACCCACATACCTGGCTGCCATTGTAATGATATTCTAAGCTTTACAATTAAATATGTTACAGGGTTTGGGCATTTGTATTCTCCTTTTATCAGTAAGATGACTAAACGTACCGGTAAATGAGAACGTCCGTACGTCCGATGCGTGCGAATGTATGGAGGAGCGCTGCACTTAATGGAGCCATAAATTATTAATTTACTTAATTCAGCAATCGATTCGAATGGACTAGTGTCTTACCTTTTGATGTTTTTTGTTGACTTTTCTCCTATTTTGAAAGAGACAGTTGGATCCGCTGACTTTTTGAGCTGTGGGACCCGATTATCTGGGTGTCGAGCCCGTGAGCGTTGACTGCTGGTAGCTGCCCTGGCAGAACCGGCAACCTCGTGGATGACGTCAGCCGCGGCTGTCAAGTCGTGGGCTGTTGTGCAAAGTGCGAGGTGCGACAAGTGCTGGTGGGTGGATGTCAGTACTCAGCTGTCAAGCCGTGGGATTTTCATCTCAAGCGTCGCGGTTCTGTGGGCGGTGGCGTGCTGTGCAACGGGGAGCTGGTGAGTCTC